>QVRM01000896.1:0-100000 GCA_003439945.1 Dermanyssus gallinae
TGGATGAGCGCGGCCTGCACCGGCTTAGCTGCACTAATTGGCGGGGCTTACGCAGGGCCACCACGATGCCATCAATGACGTCATCGGGCGCGCTTTTAAGCAAGCCGGCTACCGCGTCACGCTGGAGCCTGGTGGATTGCAGATGGACACAGGCGTCGACTGGATTGCCTTACCAGCCGGGACTGGGACCGTAATCGGCCGCTGGCGTAGGGCGTCACTCTCTCTGACACGTACGCCCTCGGATATCGTGCCTAGCCACGCGGGCGTCGGCCCATCATTCACCAACGTGAGATGCACAAGCGACGCCTATACGCGCATCTTTCTTGAGAACCATGTGGTAATGGCGTTTGGTCTCGAGTCATCTGGCGTTTGGGGGCAAGGATACACTCAAACTGACGAAAGAGCTTGGGAAGAAGCTCTTTGAGGCTACAGCGGAGCCAAGATCAACCGCGGTCCTCCGACAGAGGGTGTCATTGGAGCTCCAGAGAGGCAACGCCAAGGTGATGTTGAGTAGTCAGCGACACTCGAGCAATAACAATGATGTGTTAATTAATATTATGTTGTGATACATGTACATAATGATAATAATAAAACCCTGTTTCCAAATTTTATTATTTATTATTTTATTGTTTTTTACTGATCATACAATTGCGAGGTCTGAACATGTATTAATTACAACTAAATATCTCGGTAGCAGTCCCTTCCTCTTAAAACATTGACCCCGATTATACAGCAGCGTAACCTGCACACCGCCAGCGTAAGCAACTGCCGCAAACTCGCTGTCGTCGGTCGCCTGTGCTCTTTTGTATTCGCTCGCCAAGCTTTTTAATTATCTCCTCCTTGTGTCTTTACTGGCGGGACCTAGTGTTTCCATAGCGATAGGCACGACGTGGTATCTGGGTTCTAAGTCCCTGTACTTTCGCCTTTTTTCTCTCGATCTGCATGTTCGGCGACCCAGCCGGCCTCAAGGGCACTGTGTCGCAGGTAGGACGGGGCAACATGCAGGATACTGTTGTATCCCATGCCAGACACTTCCGGAAGACCACAATGGAATAGTGACTCCGTCGGGCCTCCTCCTCTCACTGCTTGTATTGAGTCTGGGCTCCAGCGTACTCGGTATGCCTGCACGACGCAGGGCTTTCCATATGATGGAGTTAGTTCCGCGTGCCTAGCGGCCTCTTCCTTGGCTTTTGATGCAACTCAGGGAGAAGGCCGTTTTTCTCTACAGGCGTCACACAGGCTGAGTACGTGTATGGCTTGCATATGGGACTCCAATTTGGAGCGCTGTCACCATGCGGAAGAAAATATTGTCCAGCATAGTGCTCAGCTGCGGCGAGGGTAGAGCCTTAGATATCCGCTACTAAGGTGTCTCGGGCGGCTATAAAAACGCTCTCTCCGTGGGGGATTGCATGCTATCGAGAAGATTTTCGACCCACCAATGTTACACCTATAACCGCCAAGCATATGCTGTGTAGGGCGCTCCTCCCAGGGACGACCAGGGCTTATGACGTATCTTGCAGCTAGCTCGGCCTCGTCTTTCATCACTTGTATTACATGACAAATATTAGGCTCGACTGAGGGTTCCAGCGAGTTGTGCAAATTCTAGTAGCAAAGCTGCATAACATACGGGCGCAAGCTCCGTCACGGGCCTGATGCCAAGCCCTCTTTCCCTAAGGGGAAGAGTTGCCCTTTGCCAGATATAGTCGTCATCGTCGAAGCGGAACCTCCCCGCTCTTTGCTCGCTGGGGAGGTCCGCAGGATGTAATCAGCCTTAGCGAGCCAAGCTATATCTCCAGAGAAAGAGCTGCGGGTGCATTGCGATGAGGCGGGGGTTTTGATCCGCAAAAGCGCGTTGCGCTTAAGTGTAAATCGTCTCAAGAATGTCACTGACACTGAGTTAGTTCCCAAGTTGCGGTCGTCCAGATACCAAACCGTTTAATGTAATGTCCATACGGGTCAGCTAGCTCAAAGATTCCAATACTGAACAGAGCGGGGCCGAGCGGTCGCCCTGTGTACGCCATTGGATGAAAGGAGAGGTTTCCTTATCGGCCGCAAGATAGTAGAAAATGCTTGCTGTAGCTCTGCAATGCAAATAGGAAAAGCTGGGGGCACCTTCGATTTCACTTCATTGAGAATTCGTTCACGTCGGATGGTGTTAAAGGCATTTCGAAAATCGAGCTTTACCACCACCCGTGGGGACCGTCCGCCTCTATGAATCCTCGAACCGCGTGTGCTGCAGCCTCGGCCCCGCCTTTTAACTGAAACACCACTTGCATTGGCGTAACGGCACTAATAATCGCTTTTCGGTTTACCACGATTGCAACTTTTGTAGCCAGTCTTTCTCTTATTATTATTATTATTATTACGCTTTATTCAAGGAAATGTTTAGTCTGTTACCATCAAGTTTCCGTGGAGTTGACGTGTTCCTAGTGACGTGTCCATGGGAACATGTGGTTAATGTTTGTTTTGTCGATACAAGCTTTGGAGAATATTCTTCTCACCACACGTTGTCGTATAAATGATATTGAACATCTTTAACATCATATCGGTACGATTTTTTTCAATATTTACGAGTGTATCACAGTCAATCTTCCGCAGTCTTTCCATATGTTTGGAATCTGGGCGTCATCACTTGGGATTCCACACTTGTATGCAATCTTTTCTTTCGCCGATATTTGCTGTATAACTTGTCTAGGAGTCGCTGATCTTTCTTTGGACATGGATTCCAAACTGGGGCTGCATATGGTATAATAAGCAGTACGTACACCTTAAATTGTTTTGAGTATATACGTGGATCCCTAAGTATGAATGAGCGTGTAATCCAGTTCGCTATATATATATTATATATATATATATATACGCTATAATATATTATTCCTTAAGCCTGATATACAAATATATAAATAGGACGAAGCCAGAATGGGTTACTGTAAGTCATCGACTCTAAGGAAATGGTGTATAAAACAGCAATCAATCATACAGGTTTATTGACGTGCCAACAAGTTGGCAATCTGTCAACTTTCATTCAAAATATACATAATATACGAGTCTTTGTACCGATCAAAAGTGTGTACGCGATAAAGCAATAAATTGAGTATAAGTAGCACAACAGAAGTTTACGAATGTATGCACAATCAGAAGTGTAAAGCAACAAAATTGAGTATAAGTAACACAATACAAGTTTAAAACTTTAGAAACAACCTAATACAAGTTTAATACCGATTATAGTAAAATAAGTTTAAAACAATTCACTCGGAGTCACTTGTTCTTCGTTCTTCAGCAGTGAGAAAAGATGTCTTTTAAAAACAGCGGCCCGGCTTGCATTAGAAGCGCCAATGGTAGCTCGTTCCAGACCGTGGGCAGCATGTAGGCCATGAATGCCGAAGTAGAGTGAGTCTAAACCCTGGCCACTCCTGAGTTGGTTCCTGTAGCGCTGCGACCGTACTGGGGTAAGAACGAAGTCAAAAACACAATCTGAAGGGATTCCATTGTTTTGCACCTTATAGGCTAGCACCGGCTAACTTTAAACGTGTCAGCTGATCAAGCTTGAGAAGCCCGAGCCTGGTGTACCATGGAGTTACACTCGCGCGACGAGGAAGACCTATGGCTCTAACCGCGTCATTCTGAACGACCCTTAGCTTGTCTAAAGTCGTGGAATACGTGGCGCCCCACAGAGTAATTTCGTAACTTAGAATTGGTTCCATAAGCGCTTGTAGACACGTACCAGAAGATCTCGCGAAGCCTTGGCTCTCCTCAAACGCACGAGTGAGGCCACCACGGCGTAGCAGACCCTGGCACTTGATCTCACTTGACTGTCCTATTTCATGTGCTCGTGTAGCACAATGCCAAGACATTTTGCCTCTGAGCTGAGAGGGATAGCAGGGCCGCCTATTTGGAGGGAGATATTACCAGTTTTGAAACTCTGTTCTCGATGCCCGTTGTGGGGTGTGGTAAAGAACGAGTGTCGTCTTCGTCGGGTTAACGACAAGACCAAATCTTTGAAATAAAGACATCGCCTTCTCAATACCGGTTTCAACGTAATGAAGGTTATACCTATTATTGGACATTGGGGAGGGTGAGACACGGAACAAAAGAGTACTGTCGTCTGCATAAACGATTGGGCGGCAATCTACGTACCCTCTCGATGCCCCGCAGGACGAAATTCATGTAGGTGATGAAGATAAACGTCCAAGAACCGACCCCCTCGGGCGTACCAGTGGATATAGTTCCGGTCGCAGACCTTAGAGACCCACCGCTACAAATTGCCTCCGTCCACTAAGATACGATTTAAACCAAGATGTTACTGCTGGTGCGCAGCCTAGTTGCAGGAGCATCTTAAGAAACATAGAGTGGTCGAGACAGTCGAACGCTTTGGCTACGTCAAGAAATGCACCAAGGCACATTTTCCATCCTCCGCAGCTTTAATGATCTCCCACCATATATGTCCCAATGCCAGCTCAGTTGATCGTGCCTCCCTAAACCGAATTGATTTTTAGAGAAGAAATTTAAGTCAGTTAAATGGCTTTGGAGCTGTTGTTTAGCAAGCTTTTCATATACTTTTGAGACGAAAGACACTAAGGATATCGGACGAATAGTTACCAGGTTGGTCCCTCCCGCTTTTACCCTTATACAGCGGAGTTACCGAAGATGTCTTGAGGCGTTCCGGAAACACGCCCGTTTTAATGGAAATATTGAATACGGCAGCTAGAGGGGCCGCTAAGGTGTCAATGAATTTAGAGTGAAATTTACCCGGCACGTTTCCATCGCTATCGAGTGAGTCTGTCTTTACGTCTTTAGCAGCGATTCGCAGTTCCTGAGCTGTAATAGCACTAAAGGAAAATGCGTTGGGGCTCGGAGCTCCATAGGTTTGAGATCAAACTGTCAATCGGCTCTTGAGGAGGTAGCAAGGATGTAGTTTTTTACCGATAGATGAGAAGAAATCATTCAGTGCGTCCACTATCTCCTGGACCTCCTCCAGTTCCCTCTCTTCGACTAGTAGTCAACTCGGCACCGTTCCAGACTTTTTGCTACGGCCGCAGATTTCATTAAGGAAACTCCAGAGCTTGGCAGGGGCAGTTACGTACAGCGGCAAACTGTTGTTCGTAGTAGGTATCCCTAGCCACTTTCAGTTCTACCTTGTACAACACATGCAATCTCTGAAACGCCTCTTTGTCATCTGCGGACCATGTGCTAACCCACTGGCGGCGAGCGCGATCGACAGCATGACTCAAATTAACCAAATTATTAGTGAACCAAGGCGAGCGGTTTACCTTTTTCGAAGCGCTTCGCTGTCGCAACGGGAAGCAATCGCTATACAGGAGCCGGAGCTTACCATTGTATGACTCGAAGGCCTCGTTGGGATCAGTTGAGTCGAGAACAGAAGACCAATCCACCCTGGTGACACCGTCTTGAAACCTTCGTTGGCTGTTTTCATCGAGTCTCCTATAGAGACTCGCAGCGATCGAACTTGGTTTCATCGTCAACGACGCTAAAGATGCCTTGTTACCCGTCAGTGTGATCCCTACTGGGTAATGGTCGGAAAAGACCGTGTCAACGACAAACGGAAGGATACGGACATATCGCTCACAATTGGCAATAGCGGCATGGTCTATGCACGAACCAAGTGACACTGCATCGGATCTAAGATTAGGACGAGTGATGATATTTATGGCCTGTTCAATGCCCTTGCTAGCAAGTCCAGAGCAGTATTCGGCACTCCCAGCTTCGTTACATAAAATATCGATGTTTGTGTCACCCAGAAGTACACAGGGCAGATCCCCAATCGTTGTCACAAGGTCGTCTAAGATATCCATCAGAGTGCCGGCTGACCGGACCTCATTGGAGTACACCCCGACGACATAGCCATAAAAACCAGGGCGGCGAATTTTCAGCCTAATAGCCTGCACACTCCCGTCATCACTCGATCGTGTTGTCGATTCCACCAGATCAAGTGCAGAGTGCGCATAGATTGAGAGACCGCCTCCATTTCCACCAGGTCGGCACACAGACACATTAGTGTAGCCTCGTATGTTAAACAAGGCGGCGTCAGGGTCATCAAACCAGGTCTCACTCACCACCACGACATCCCAGTCCACACGTGAGCTATCCATAAGAAGCGTGAGATCTTCGAACCTCGTCCCAGATCGGAGGTCCCGTGCATTTACATGCAATTTTGAAAAGCTAATGTAGCCATCAGATAGGCCCTTCAGAGAAACCAGCCTAAAGAAACGAGAAGCCTCCTGTAGGTCAATATCTTCGAAGGGACTAGTCATGGATGGCGGGGGGATGCCCAACATCAACCGGACCTTCTGGCGGCGGTCCTTGAGCGCCATCCCGCCCACGTCCTCGGAAGTCGCTAAAGAAAAGACGCGCCCTTAAGCCATGTTTTAACCAATATTCGTGGGATAGCAGTCGGCCAAGATCAGCAACTAGAACCTGGCCTTTAAAGGAACAGACGATCTGTTCCTTCCCATGTCCACCAAGTTGCCTACATCGGACAACCGCAAAACCCAACGATTTAATGAACCGTTGGAGATTCATTGGTGTATAGCCAGGGTTACAGCCTCCAAGATACATGGAAGCCGTACCCGGGGCATCCTCCCTATATCGCTTTCTCGATGAAACATGGATGAAGACATCCAGACCACCGCCGTCAGATCCATCTGGGCAGGGGTCCCCATCCGCCAAACCAGAGCCAACCCGCTCTTGCTCTTTATCTGCGAGCTCGGTAATGTTGCTCTCGTAGCCAGCAGCATCCACGTTGTTGTTTGACATAATGCTGGCTGCTGTCCTCTCCTTCGGCTGTTTCTTGGGTGCGTCCTGCGGTTGGGTGTTTTTATTTTGCTTCTTTTTCTTTTTCCTCCTCGCCTTGCTTCGGTCCTTGGGGGACCCGGCCTCTTTGTCCTCCTTGGCAGTATCGACACTGCCGGCGCCAGACAGAGAGTCACCTTCTTCGTTTGTTTTCCGGGTGGTTCCGTCGCAGGATAAGCCGAGGTGCTGCATAAGAAAGGCAATTTGTCGTTCAAAACGGTTGATGGCCAGGGTGTTGTTGGCGACGGCTGCCTTCAATTTTTCACAGTGGACGCACGTGAAGTTTCGGTTGGTTTCGTCCGGTCTCGCGGGCGCTACCATTGCCCGGCAAACTTCACAGCGGGTCTGGCCTAATGAGGTAGGCAGTAATGTCTGCCTCCGCATCCAGCGACCGCCTCCGCATCCAGCGACCGCCCCCCCATTCCGCTTCCTATGGCACCACCAGGAGTATCTTCTCCATCCAAGATGCTTTCATCTATACCCTGTGTGAACTCATAAAATGACTTCCTTGGTGTAAGCCGCATCTCGGTATCAGTTCCATTTCTCGTGATGGTGAGCGGAGTGGTAAACCCCACTTTCCTTCGAACTCTTCCGTTCAAATCCCTGCATCCGTTGACCGGCGTTTGCATACCGGCGCTGCACTACGGCGTTTCTCGTCCTCAGTGCCACTTTCTCCGTACTCACTCTATTTCTCTCTCTCTCAGCTTCAGCAGCCGGAGAGGTACAGTAGCAGCAGCGCACTGACCACTGTTGCTGGTCTCGTATTTCTCTTACTACCGCTATGATGTCACTAGCCGTCTCTCCGCCGTGTCGCTCCTCCGTTGCCACTGCAGCAGCGACAACGACAACAGCAACAACGGCGAGAAGAAAGGAGAGGCAGTAGCTATGTAATACAGCAGCGGGGAAGACCGTTGGGCGCTTTCTCAATGTATGGCGTTTGCACTGGTTCGCCCGCTACCTGGACGCATATTCACGCTCACATACACATGAGAGCACATACATATAATTACATATGCACACACACACCTGCACGTGCACGCACCGTGCCAATGCACAGTGATGGTAGCTGTAGAGTTCGGCACCCAGATGTTGTTTGGACAGCGTTGTGCCGGTGAACAATTGCAGAGCCGGCTCCTTTCCGCCCCAAAGAGTGGGGGGCACAACTTAATTTGCCAAATTGTTTTATATAAAATTAGGGCAAATGCCGAATCTTGTGCTGAAGCTTTCCGCGGCTGATTCGTGCACTTTGGATATGCATATACGCTGCACTCAGCAGGTGCAGGCGGCGCAAAGATGTTAAACACCACAATTAGCGGTTGTTTTCCTGCAGTGTTGCCTCCAGTAGATCGAACGCACAAAGGTAAGCCAAGTCAAGTCAAATAAACCATTAAACCACTGAACCTCGCGTAGACACTGTACAAGGGATAACTGGAGCGACGCACTAGGTACTGTCCGTTGAGTTGACACTTCTCCAGAAAGATTAAGTTGCCGGAAATGGGTTAACTCGACTATTTTGTCAGATCAACCTGCTGTTGCGACCGTACATCGCGGGAGCCACGGTCTGATGCCTTAGCAGCAACCTTAGCCCTGATTCAAAACAAGTTAAGATACACTGCTATACACATGTTTAAGACTCGCAGAGTAACACCATCACCACCTTTTATTTAAATAAACAGCTTATTATATTAAGCTGATCGCCAGAATATTTGACAGTGTTGAAATCGTTCAGGGAAAACCTGACGTGATTTAAAAAAAATGCAGCAAAATATTTGCAATCTCTACACAATATGCATAATGACCGGTGGTTATCCTTTTAAACAGTTCTTGTAACTTACGCTGCATGTTGTTCTAAAAATATTACAATATATCTGATAAGGCAAAACAAAATCTTGGCTGTATATGTGCAGTCACTTTCGACAGTTCTGCCATTAAACCTAAAATGTTCGGCAACCACAAATAATGTTATAGTGAAATCGATGTTTGCTCGTATTTTGTCCCCGTAATATTCTGCATGGTACTTGCCACACCTCTGCAGGCAGAACCGGCAGGTGCACAACTCGTACTCCTCGTGAAAGGTTGCGTTTGAACATACCAGGTAGTGATAACCATGCACTATGTACCTGGCGTATACGTGGCGATTCTCACATGCAGGACCAGACCAAAGGTGCAAGGCATTGAAAACGTCCAAACCACCGACCTCCCGTCTGGCCTGTTCGACTTTAGCTTTCCATTCCGAAATAAAACATCCGTAAGGTACTGTAAGCGGCATCTTCAGCCTTAGTCGGATTGGCAAGCAAAGCACTCGCTTCATATATAATAAAAAAAAACACCTTTCAAGCTGGTTTAAATTCGCCAGCGTGAGGTGGTTTCACACTCTGTCAAGACTGTACATCAGCCCCGGAACAATTTTAAGCATGCAACAATCTTAAGCTCACTGCTGAGAGAACAGACAGTCTTTGTACATTGCTTACTTCCGCGTAAAGAGATGCCTTCCGTACTGTTTCGTTTACATGCGCTGTAAACGTCGTTCCTGTATAATGAGCCCGAAGGCCAAGATACTGAAAAAAGTTAACAAACTCCAATGGTTGGCCGCAGCAACGTATAACGTCTCTGGCAGCCAATTGACCTCCACGCCTAAATTTCATGGCTTTGGTCTTCCTGGTGTTTATCATCACCACTACGGCTTTTTGGTACTCCTGCCGGACGTAACCGACGAGGTCAGCAAGGAGAAGTGTAAACGAGACGCAGCTTGGCGGGTCTCCTTGCGAAGTTCCCACATTTTGCTTAATCTCTAATACACCCTGCTCACCGTCTACCAACAAAGTGTCCTCCTCAAAGAAACTTGCTATTACACTCAGGAGAGAGCCACCCACTCCTGCTCGTTGGAATGCTTCAACCAGCAGATGGCGAGGGGCTTTGTCAAAGGCCTTGACGCTGTCAATAAAGACTGCATACAGATGACCTTTGGGTTGTGCCACAGCTCGCTCGATTTCTGACTGGAGAACATGGATTGCGGGTGCCTCGGCCTCTCCTAAAACCAACTTGCTCCGGTGGAAGTGCTTCTTCAGCCACGCGCTCAATCCGTCGAATAACCAACTTACAGAAAATCTTCCTCAATGTGCGTTCTGACGCCACTCCACGATAGATATTTGGATCCTGCTTGTCATCACCGTGCCTACCCTTGAACAGAAGAGAAAGCTTGGCGACATGCCAGACTTTAGGCATCCGCTCCCTTTTTATTATTTCGTTAAAGAAATCACAAAGAGTTTCTGCTAAGAGTGGAAGTGACTGGATTCAATGCTCATAGCAGACCTGATCGGACCCTGGGCTCTTTCTCTTCGGGAGTGACCGTAGGATCTGACACACCTCCTCCACCCCCGAAAGGCAGATTCATGTTGTGCTGCTCCAGTGTAAGCGGATGCTGTACGATTGGAGATACGGCCGCAACGTCACGATTGAATAAGAGATTAGTTAAGTGGCTCTTTACCTGCCCGTCGCTAAGCGCGTTTACCGCCCTACGAGGTCGCACGATGTAAGCTAAAGGCTCTTGTTCTGCCCTTGCGAACAGCCTTGCGTGTTCCCTTTTGTGATCATAGCAGAGTCTCATATAGGTCTTTCTACGCTCAAAGTAGTCCCGTCTGGCTTGCAGTGATGATGGCGCTCTGATTCTTGCTTGGCGCAGAAGTACGAGCACTTCACCGTGGGCGAGGTAGCAGGCTCGGGAGTACCACGGGCGTGATCTCTTTTGCCATAACCTTTCCCATCTCACTGTACCTCTCATCGTTCTCTCCAACTGATCACAAGTGGAATCGATGTCAGGGCTTACCTCAAGACCGCCCACCGCTTTGTCCAAAAGAGATAGATTAATCCGTCTCATTGCAGACCAGCGCAGCGGGTTATGTCGGTCTCGCCAAATACCGGGAGCATCGACAACGGCCAACACTGGTTGGTGCTTTCGAGCCGCTTCATCAAGAACATCGAAGCTTTTAATTTCACGGCTGACAAAATTGTGAAACAAAAGGTCGATAGTGCTGCTTTCATTGTGACTTAAATATGTATAGTCTACACGCGCGTTAGCACATTTCAGACCAATATTTTTCATCACCTGAAGCAGCACCTCGCCTTTATCATCGTTGGCCCCACAATCAATTCTGGCATTGAAATCACCGCCGGCGATAGTTGGCATGGCCAGATTTAACTCTGAAAGTCCAAAGCTCATCGTCTCAGCAACCTCCGCAGAATCGAATGTGGGTGGGAAATAGAATACAGCGACGTTTATGTAGGTAGATAGATAACTCACCCACGGGTCCTCCCGCAGGTAAGACAGCCAGCTAGTGAAACCCCCTCATATCATTGATATGCAGTTCGTCCCGCTGAAATGTCTCCGTAAGGAGTGCAATGTCAACCAACCTAAACAACAACAACCAACCTTTGTCCCCGTAATAGCACGTTTTAAAACTATTGATTGTGCAGAAAGCACATAATGTTGATTCTCTTTATTCCTGTTTAATGCGCCTGTTACCGTTTCAAACATTCTAGTAAGCTTAGTGTTTTATCAAACATATGTTCTAAACGCGTAACTGTATGTTCTGAACAAATGTTTGGCCAGCCACATCGGTATATTAGTTATTCCTTGTAATTTTATTGACACTAATGTTATCAACTTTCAGGCCCTGAACGAGAAACCGAATATGGCGGACATGTGATTGGCCTTGTAAATGCCGGAATTAAAAAAACATGAACCATTTTATTTAATATATACAGTAAGGGACGGAGCTTTTAGTCGCGCACTGAGATCTGCCGGCTTTCTGTGTTTTCTGGAGCCATCGGGTCTATCAGCGATGATGGAAAAAAAACCTGACGGTCTAAGTCTGACAGCCCCTTCGATGGTCGGTGAAGGTGCGGACCGAGCAGGTTACGTTTCCAGCTTAGCTGAGGCTAACAAATGCAGAAAGTGCTCTAGCATTGATTATCCGCACGGATTTTGTCTGTTGGCGTTCGAGACTATGGGAACTGCAGACCCCCTTACACTTAAGCTAATTCAGCGCGTAGGTAGAAGCCTTAACCTGTCGACGGGAAACTCGAGAGCATCCTAGTTCTTGCGTCAGATGCTGTCGCTCGACATTCAACGAAGAAATGCAGCGTCTGTTCAGGACATATTGTTAAACTGGGCTAACCTTGGGTTAGGGAACCCGTGGCCATACGTTTCCGCGGAGACAATTGTTCACTCAAGATTGCTAACATAGCAAAGTTAAAAAAATAAATTTTTAAAACCGATATTTTTTTCATGTTTTAATTTATACTTAATTAAGTCAAGTACACCTTTATGTTCTCAAAGGGGAACATATTTACATTTTACAAAAAATAAAGTTTTGTTTTTATGCATTTGTATCAGGGCTTTTCAATTCGTCCTCGTATATCTCTGATAGCTAATACCAGGTTAATGTCTAATCTTTGAGCCGTCTTCTTGGGCATGTCCTGCGCCGCCCTACATGGACAGAAGACTCCACAAACTTTCATTCGGCAGACTCGTATCCTGTTCTGCTCTTTCTTTGACGGTATCAAGTTCTTTCGCTCGTTTTTAATTATAATTAATTTATTTGTAGATTGCCTAATCTCAACAATCATGAATCCTTATTTTGCATTAATTCATACCAACATGAATATGAAGCGCCATCCTTTGCGACTGGAAAGTGCAGATATAAACCTAGGTGATTGTGTAAAAATCGTGCGTTACCCATGAAGGCTTTGCGCTTGGAGGGCTGGAGGGCTACGACCAAACAACGTCGGCGGAGCAGCTGCGTGGTTGGCTATCCGGGAGACAAATCGAAATGCATCCTGTTCGGGAAATTAAGGTTTCCCGGCCAAACTCCGTCTTCAGCGTGGTTTTTAGTGATAACAATTACGGTAAGAAGTCAAATGGCGCCATCTGGCCAAGAGCGTAAACTTCCGACGCTGACTGGAAGCTCTGCCGGCCCAAACTAGGGTACGCGAAGTGTTTACTAACTGGCATGGTTAACAGCTAGACAACAATGACGTTTTCTGCCAACACAAGTGCATCCTGGTCACAGCTGCAAATGATTGCTTTAGAAATTTTCAAAGCAATAATTTGCATCATCATCAAACCTTTTTCGAGGCTTTACAGCTAGGACCAGAGCGCACGTTTGTAAATTTAGACATTGCACTTCTGCACTCGCAAACGTTTATACTCGGGAAACTACATTTCGATAAGGTGCCAAATTTTCGTCTGCTAGAGAGTCTTCTAGGCGGAATGCGGAGTAGACCAGTGGGTGGGCTATCAATCCATTTATGAGCAGGATCACCCCAAATGCAATGCGTGTGGCGAGGTCAGTGTTGGATGGAAATTTTGTATTGTTCTACTTACCACCTACCTCATTACGATGATGTTGACGTTGCCGGTGCGGTCCGTGCGAGTGTAACGGGGCTGAACCATTAGCTACATATCAGTTTCTTGAGCTTCTCGAGAACAGAGGCTTGCCTTATGAAAATTAACGTCATAACATTCACTACGGTTGCCAAGGAGCACAATCGACCTTCTGTTCAGAACCTTTATCATCCAACATAAAATTTCAATCAATGTGATGCTCCTGATATTCTAGCACGGAAGCACCTGTTGGCGTCGGCAGCCGACAACTTATTTGTGCAATTATCTTTATTGCCCTTGCGTTCGATGCAAACGCCCCCGGCACCAAAACTAGTTATTAAGCAACCGCTCAATACGGGGCAACATGAATTCGTTGTTTACGGTGGAAGAGACTGTGCAGATTTTGTGCCGGCTACCCAAGAATAGAAGTAGTAGTTCTGAGGGGCTTTAATACGAACATTGGATTGAGATATCCAATGTCTTAGGAGAGAAGATGTGTAACCGGTTTAATCAGGTACTCAGAGTATACCCCCCGCATTATTGTCATAAATCCAGGCTTACTCTATTATACAAGAGCAAAAACGGCTACAACGTGGACGATTTAAATTTCTCTCGGGATATCGCGTCAGAGCACAATCTAAAAAAAGTTTCGCTAAGTGGTTATCTCGAGAGTGCTTCTAACTGTGAAGAAGGCCCTACCTCCAAAACAATTCTGGTTTTACAGGTACACAGAACCCCCCGACAAACCCCCCGTCGCTTTCAATACCAATGTTGGTTTCGGTTTTTCTACTTAAAAAATGACGTAAGTTCAGCATAGTAGTAAGTAGTAAGTCCTAAGTCATCTGCGAAATATTGAGAATGTGTCCTGGAAGAATGGGAGACCGATAGAGGTTGTAATTCCTCTGTCACACAAAACAATATGACTATGACTATCAAAACGGCAGGAAATAAGAGCAAGTTTACCGTACGAAGAATTTGGGATTAATTTGTGCGCCTTCAGTAGAAGTCAACATCGTCGCCGATGTGGTTATCGACCTTGTACAGCTGTCTGAGTTACTAGAGACGATGCAGCCAAATCAGCAACACGATTTCCGTCATAAGTTTTAGGATCACGCCAGTGCCGAACTGTTTCAAAACCAGCTTGCATCCACAGTGCTGATGCCCGGTTCAGCGTGCAGATGTCTAGGAGCTGGTATTCAGCAGAAGACCCCAGGCTTCCCACGAGGCCAAACTTACTCTGCTTTTTAAAGGCAAAAACGACGACAATGGAGACGATACAAATCTATACAGTAGTATCGCGTCAGAGCACACGCTTAAGAAAATCTTCGCCAAGTTGATTATCTTGAAGGTGTTTCTAATTGTGGAGAAGGCTATATCTCAAGAGCAATTCGAAAGGGTCGAGGTACACAGCACTCGATAAATGTACTTAAGTCGGAAGTTGAGCGGGTGCTGGCTGTACCTGGAAGTCACTTGTATGCCGTCTTCATTGACTGTGTCAAAGTTTTTGACAAAGCCCCCCGCCTGACTTACTAGTCGATTCAATTCGACACTCTGAAGAGAGTATTTCTCTTCTAGAAGTGCTCTCTTGCTTGTTTGCTGATAACCGTCTTAAAGAATACATAAGGGAGCTGAGTCAAAACGTAGATACCCTTCAAAGGGACCTTCTCAGTTGCCTTGTCTTTCTCTTACTCATCGCAGACCTAGCTCGCCATGTGTGGGAGGAATCGCCATAGAAACGCCGTCGTCATGTATGCGGATGACATAGTAGCGGCTCACCGGGCCCGCGGTGCCATTCGTTAAATTGTCGGCGACGAAGAAAGGTACCTACTGTATACGGGAACAATTTTTACCCAACACATCGGCGAAAGGTGTCGGGCGGCTATTGCCTTTATTCACACAGAAGTAAGAGGCCTTCTAAGATTGTCTCCATGTGCGGCAGTGAGTTTTTTAAGCCCAAGATTGTATCAATATTGAGCTACAGCCTTGGCAAGGGGGTGGAACTATCTTTTAGAGGCAAATTTTCACATATATAGGAAGGAAAACACATATATAGGAGACACGGGAGGTCTTATTTATTCAGTTATATATTCTCCGCCAGAAGATACAACCTCTGCCCAACGATTTAAAAGGTTTTCGATTCCTTTTCTGTAAAAGTCTGGGTTTTTAGTGGCAAAATATTCTTCCAGTCCAGAACGCACGTGTTCGATAGAAGTGATTTGTTTACCACTTAAAAAATGTTGCATCGATCTCAATAGGTGGTAATCAGATAGTGCTAAGGTGGTAGTCAGATAGTGCTAAGGGGAATACGTTGGATGTTCCAAAAGTTCCCATTTTAGCTGGGAAATTTTCGAAAGGGTCTCCCTACTTACGTGGGGCCTTGCGTTGTCTTGGTGGAACAGGACACTCTTCCTTGAAATTAGTGCAGGGTACGACTGCTTTAATTTTTCGTGAACCTTTTCGAGTTGTTGACAGTACACGGCTGTATTTATCGTCTGGTTACGCGGTAAAAGTTCGTAGTGCACTATTTCGCCCACATTCCGCCAAATACACAATAAAACCTTGTTTGCGTGTATGTCCTTTTTGGGCTGGGTGACGGAGGTGCCAGGTTCATTTGACCAGAACTTTTTCCTGACAGGAAAGTCGTAGAAGACCCATTGTTCATCGCAGGTCACAAAACGATCGAAAAAAGGCAAATTTTAATGCCTGCTGAGCAAAGAAGTGCAGACGCGCATGTGCGTCATCCTGTTGAAGTCGCTGAGCTCGTGAGGTACCCATTTGCACAGCCTGGAAGTTATTCCGAGGCGTTTTAAAGCTGTGCTAACAGCTTGTTGGGTAATATGAAGCTCCTCGGCAAGTTCAAACAGTAGTTATAGTGGGATTTTCCTGGATTTTCATTCGAAAAACCTCCTCACTGACAACACTTGGCCTTCCTGATCTAGGCTTATCTTTGAGGTTGAAATTTCCCTTTCGGGACTTTTCGAACCACTGTTGGCACATTCTGTCTGTACAACAGGCATCTCCAAACGATTTTAACAACTTTTTGTGAGCCTGCGTCGCACTCAGTCCATTTTTACACTCATGGAGTAGAATTGCCCGAATTTGGCATTTTTCTACCTCCATTTTGCAGCACTTTTACGAACAAACGGCTAAACTGATTTCAAAATGGTTGAGACCAGCAGATTCCTTCTTTTTCACACGAAAACAACAAAGAGTGAGCCAATGCAACAAAGAGTGAGCCAGACGTGCGCTAAATAACACGCAGCGAGCTGTTAGACGCATCGGCGGTCTCGGCACTTTTTACTCGGTAGAAGGGTACCTAGAGTATTCAAATTAGAAAATTGTATTTATAATTACGCGCCATCTTAAAATGCAAAGTCACTGCGATTTAAACAACAAAAAAACATAAACACCAACAAAGACAAGACGCCCTTAATGAACCATGACTGGCTTCGCCTGGCCTTCCACGAGGAAGCTGTGTCTCTCTTCTGCTGTAAACAACAGTTTTTATTTTTATTTTATTTCAAACGTGGTTTATTCACGGAACTGCATTTCACAACGCTTAAGTTCTCGGTAAATAAAAATGGTTGAAAAAATATGAATCAAACAACAAAGCAGATAATTAATCTCGACAAAATCCAAGGAGTGCTTTGTATAAGCACTTTACACACAATGGTATTACAGTGGTTTATGATTTACACAAGAACTTCAAAGCAGCAATTGGTGCGTTTGTTAGAACGCCGAACACCACATAAGGCAACAAACTTGCAAATATAACACACAAACGAAGTAGTCCACTAGTACAGCATCAACACAACTTACAATAACTATGTCTAAAAACATGTGGATGAATACACTCAAAAGCTAAGTGTGTCCTCGTATACGAAGCACAACATTTGTAATACCAACTATACCTAGATCACACGCCTGGTTCCGACTGTGAAATTAACAGCCACTGCTTTAACTCGCGAAAGAAGAGGTGTTTCGTGGTGAGGCATCTTATGCGTTTAGGAATGCGGGTCCAGGTTTCAGGAAGGCGGTACGCAAGTGCGTGTTGACTAGACTTCAAGGATACAGAGGGCACTGCAAAAGTTGTTGCGCGCCTACCTGATGTTCGACTCATAGTAGGAGCTAGTGCAACTGCAATTTCCATAAATAGTTTTTTTAGACATAATATCTTACATTCCGTCGACTATTAAATACCTTTTGTATGCTGACTCCTTCGGAATCTCCTTAAGCACATACTGCGCTACAGTCCTCTGACGACGGCATCTGCCGCTGGTGTAGTGGCAATGGGATCTCTCGATTTGAAACATGGCTTCTTTGATCCGAGCTATCATCTCAACAGGGCAACATTTCCTACCGCAAATGAGGCCTTGGTGTATTATTGTCGACGGATCTTACGTTGGGTGTAGAATTTAGAGATCTAGTCAAATCAGTGTTATTGCTTTGTTTCATCATTAATGAACATGTTATTGCGCCGTTTCATCATCAAGAACCCAAATGTGTACATTTGTTTACCTAAAGCAATTGTGTTCTCCAGGCTTTTATATTTCTCACCCGCCCAGAGCCCATACTTGTGAAAACACATGGGTATGATTGACGGCGTTTAGAGAAGATTCCTAAAAAGGCTCTGTAGAAAATCTTATATAGAGCCAAATGCTGTAAACCTTCCGTCACTGTCATAACTATTTAAGAACAAGGTCTTTCTTATTTGTCTTAACTAGTTATCTTACCTGTGGAAAGTTCTGCGTTCGCATAAACAATATTTTTAGTGAGTCGGGTGCGTGCTCTTCTGGCGTTCCTCAGGGAACAAGCCTCGGCCCACTTTGCATATTTATTTTAGATCTCAAAAACGTTATTCCCGAATCTATAACTTATAAGCCACTGACTACGGAATGGGGGGACCGAGTTCGAAACCCGGTCGTGTGAACAATTTATTTTTCCCGTTTTTTCTTATGAGTGCGACACTTATTTATACAGTCGACACCGAAGAACGTTATGGCCTCCAGGCCACAACCACCTCCAATTGTTGCTCCGCGCTCTCCGGACATCACTAGACTGCGCAAAGATGCAGCACCTGGAAATGAATCACCGAGCAGTGCAGTGCTCAGTGGGACAGCGCCCAACGCTGTAGTGTTACCATCAGATACCCTGAGGGCCGCCCATGAAAAACCTGCTTGTGAAAACGCCACCCCGTCGATGGAAAATAACACGCCTTTAGGCGTAAAGAGGAGGAAGACGTTATCCGAGACTGTAGAACAAGTTGTTCAAGACGAAGCGGTTAACAGGGACGACGATAACGGTGGATTCACAGTTCACACGTCCCGTAAAGAGAAGCGCTTGGCGGCGCGAGAACTAAAGCAGTTGGACAAGCTTAGAGATTATCTTAGCGCAGGTACCATAGGCACCCTCAAAGTCGTCTTGCGCAGACAACCCACCAAAGATAATACGCCCGTTAACTTTGAAGAAGGGTCACTGCTAACTTTATTTAAGGCAATTCACACATTGTCCCCGGGAAGTAGAATTTCTGGTGACAAGTCAAGTATCGCCAGTTTGGACTTCTAACATAGAGTCAGCAACTTCTCTGTTGAACATCAAGCAACTAAACGGGATACAAGTAAAGGCCTCATGCCCAGCTATAGCTTCATTCAAGGCTAGAATTCAAGGTGTTAGCATCGCTTTCACAGAGGCAGAAATCCTAGAGGAATTAAAAGACTTAGGAGTGACTCAAGTTCGTCGCCTGCACGCCACTCGGAGCGATGGACGGAAGCCTTTAGACCGGGTGATACTTACATTTGACCGGCAACCACCGATCTTTATATTTCTGGGTTATGTCGCACGCCGTAGTGTTCGAATCGGATCAACCGATGGTCTGCTTTAAATGCCTCCGACCCGGTCATATAGCAAGTCAGTGTAGCCTACAAAAAATCTGTCGTAGATGCGGAACTGAGGGACATATAGCCGCTTCATGTCAAAACACGCCTCGGTGTGTTAATTGTCGTGGACCACATTCCTGCTGGAGCGTCTTCATGACTTTTCTTCTTTAGGGAGAAGAGTAGACTTCCCAAGACTTTTCTTTTTTAGGGAGAAGAGTAGACTCATCAGTGAGGACCCGTACACTCTAGCAGGTGAAAGTAAATCACCCCGCAGCAACCATAGAAGAAGCTTGCAAACAAGCGCCTATACCGGCCGATATCGCTATTGGCCAAAAAACATATGCCGCTGCGGCTAGAGGTATAACTACCTCTGAAGATGGAAACCCATCAATAATTTTGCCTAGGCCCAGGAACCCGCCGAAAAAGAAACGAATGCCGCGGCAACAACGAGCTGGAACGTTTAAAAGGTCTCGTGTTATTTTACCACGGCGCCGGGTCAATGCCAAGGCCCACAAGACGCTCACGAATTTGTCGTCACTGTCTGGCCTTCTTTCAGTAGTCAGCCCAGAGCTAGTTAAGGCGATCGAAACTATTACTGAAGTTCTTTAGCCCCTACTTGCGTTACTACCACTTGTTAAGAAGCTTAAATACACCTTGTCATAATAGAAGATCACACCTACCTGCCATCCGGGAGCTCTTCAACCCCAACAACAATGACGAGACTGCTGGTACAACCTAACATCGTAGACGCCGAACCTAGCCTGAAAGTTCCCTGCCCGGTATGTGGCCTACTATACACCAGGCGTGGCTTACTACGACATACTAGGGCAAAAACACCCGACAGCTATAGCATCGTCTCCCGATATTGACATGAGTCACCCCGCCGATCCTTCAGTTAAAGACATCCTAGTCAAGCTTCAAGACATTAGTAAAACTTTTAAGTTAGTACGTATCACACCAAAATCTATTAGGCATATCTTAGCCATCATCATCATCGACCCTCACTAAGGTGCTCGATGATGTGCACACTCAGAACAGTTTCCACGCTTGGTTGGCCTTATTTTCCTTCGTACCGGTCATACTCCGCCTCCCAGCCCATAGAAATATCAACCAATCATTAGCGCAAATCATAAGGAAGAATCTCCGGGATTACGAGTGCGGCACCAGGTTGCATAACCTGACGGCCCACAGAATCGCTCGAAGAAACGCGCGAACCCACGCTGACTCCGATGTTGCTAGAAGAGTCTTAACCAAGTTATCTGAAGGAGACGGCACCAATGCTGCTAGAATCCTAATCTCTACAGACACGTTTTCATCTGGCGAAGATACCGCCAACGCACTAAGAGCGAAACAACCGCCTGCAGAGCCTATATGGCCTGAGCCACCATCAACAGATTATGGATCCACAAGCAAAGAAAACATTTTTGCTGCTGTTCAATTCTTTCCAAGAAGTTCCTCATCAGGATTAGACTTTATCCGTCTGAGACTACTAGCCGACTTGCTGTCCCCAAACCTCGGAGAGACAGCCCATAAATTGGCAATATCTATTGCCAAAGTTGTTGACATATTGCGCTTCGGGCAACCACCAGCGGAACTTTTACCAATAATTTTCGGCGCTAAATTATTTGCATTGAAAAAGAAGTCGGCTCTATCCGACCGATAGCATGTTCATCATGCCTGCGCAGGATTGCTTCGAAGGTCAGCATAAGAGATAACACAGGACAGCTCGCACACCTAATGGACGACCGACAACTATGGTTCTCGGTCAAAGCCGGAGTAGAAACAGCGGTTCATACAACTCGCTCTTTTCTGGCCTCCAGGACTTGCCCCACGTACTTGCTCAAGCTGGATGTTTCAAATGCTTTTAATACGATAAGAAGAGACCATTTGCTAAGGACAGTCAAGGACTCAACCCCAGAGATGTACCATTATGTCGAGTCCTCATATAGACGTTCAACTTGCCTTGTAACGTCTGACCTAATAATATCGTCCGAGACAGGTATACAACAAGGAGACCCCCTGGGTCCACCTTTATTTTGCCTGGCAGTTACCGACCTGATCAAATCGCTCGAAAGCCCGCTTAACATGTGGTACTTGGACGATGGCGTAATGGCAGGCAACGCCTCTACAATCGCTAATGACATACAGAAGATTATCGATTTCGAGAAGGTAAGCGGCTTAGCCCTAAACCCGTCGAAATGCGAACTGTTTGTATGGAATCCTGATGCAGATTCAATAACCTCTGAGATCACGCACTGGTTACCGGGCTGCAAGATACTCAGCGCAAACGAAGTAGAACTCCTAGGGGTACCCCTACTTCGGGAAGGTGTCTCCCCCGTGTTGCAGAAGTGGTTGGATAAACTGAATACCGCTTCGGAGCGCCTTCCTCTGATAGGATACCATAGCGGTCTTTACCTACTAAGGTGCTCTTACTCAGCCACACGCCTAACTCATACTATGAGGGGTATTGGACTTACCGGCGAAACGGACGAGCTACGACGCTTCAATGATCTTACAGCCAATACAATAACCAATCTGCTTAACATCAAACTGGACGATACAGCCAAACGACAGATGTTCTTGCCCATAGCCAAGGGGGGACTTGGCTTACCAGACCCGACAATATTAGCACTCCCTGCGATAGTTGCTGCTACCCATCAGGTTTCCGGCAGGGTCTGCGAGCTCCTTGATGAAGCCGGCCAGCTCGAATTTACCTCCATACGAGATCAAGTTACGAGTTGTTTGGTTGAGGTTCTTGGAACTTCACCAAATAACGTCGCGTCTCAGAGTGAATGGTCGGCCATGCTAGCCTATCAACATGCTTGTTTTCTTATTGATCAAGCTGACAATGACTCTACTAGGGCTCGGCTTAGGTCAACCTCCGTAAAACATGCAAGCGATTGGCTGCACGTCATACCCAGTGCATCGTTAGGAACCTTACTGGATGATGCCACTACAAGAATATGTGTTGGCCTCCGACTTGGTACGCCGCTCGTTCACCCTCACATATGCCGATGCGGGGAGCCGGTGGGCATTAGAGCTCACCACGCTCTATCCTGCGCCCTCAGTGAAGGTCGTCGACCACGTCACGCGGCTATCAACGACACAATAGCAAGGGCCTTGAGGACGGCAGGCTACCCACGTACGCTGGAACCAACTGGACTAACCAGAAACGACAGCAAGCGTCCCGACGGGATGACTCTCATCCCCTTTAAACGAGGCCGTATGGGATGCCACCGTAACCGATTCACTTTCTCCCTCAATGATCGGTTTCGGTTCACTTAGAGCTGGTCACGCCGCGACCTAAGCAAAAACGAACAAGATAAACAAATACGCCGAGCTGGCAAGAGCCCATAACTTCAGCCCAGTGGCCTTCGAAACCTTGGGACCACCGGGCCCCTTGACTGAGAGAATGCTTACTAAATTGGGTGAACGATTAAAGATAACTGCTGGGGACAAGAGAGCCGCACAATTTTTGCGCCAAAGACTTTCCATTGACGTCCAGCGGGGCAACGCGATCTAAATTTTGGGATCGCTTGCCGAATGGTGCACACCAGGGCTGTTAAAGGCTGAAAGTTAACACTTTCACTTACACAGGACTTATAAGCTATATGCTGATGATTTAAAGTTATACAGACCTTTCAACACAATTGACAAAAGGCAAATACTACAGAGTACGTTTTAAAACGGTTTCTGAATAGTGAGTAAATAATGAAATGATTATATCAGTGCAGAATTGTGGAGGGAGGCTATCCCTATTTCCAATAGCATAATAGACCTCGGAGTTACGGTGACACTGAAATGAAATTTTTGTTTTATTTGATATAAGATCATTTAGTTATATATGTATATGCAAACAAAAATAATATGTTTAGATACATTTTTACATGTATACAGTGCCCGTGATACCTGTTTTTATAAGAAAAATCCGTTTTTAAGCATTGCATAGTTACCATAAATAACGAAGTTAAGGCAGGGGCTTGCACTATGCCGGAATCTTGATGCCACAAATAATATGTGACAGTTTGTTTCATATTTTATCTGGCATTGCTTGACCAATAATTAGTTAAGACAGGATACTGAGTAAACCGACTGCATGCTTTCCTTGGCTTCAATTATATAACGGCAAATTATGTAAATGTTTCTCAAAAAGTTTGTACCAATATAGCTGTGAAGGTAACACGGCCAAACGAAAGAAACAGTGATTTGTAGAGTGTGCTTAGCAATCTCGATAGCTCGCATATTGAGCTCCATGCGTCGTTTTGTAGACAGTAGCAACACCTGGTACGAATATAGACATGCCTTAAACATCTGACTTTCTTCCCACTAATGGCGTAAACGCCCGACGCAGACTAGTGTGTACCGCTGGCGGGGCGTCCGTTTCCTGTATCGATGAGTCTGGTGCAGAATTTTAGCTTCCAACCACAGACGGTTTGTTAAAATTCTGCGAGAAATATAATTATCCCTCTCCTACATAGAGCGCAAAAGCTCTCGATCATATCGTCGTAGATTTAGAGTTATTATAACTGCATATAACGTATAAATAAACTTCTAGACCAAAAATATATTTTGTTTAGTATTTTATTGTATTTGTGCTGTAATAATAAAACGAAGAGGAGGTTCGAAGGGCTATACTAGCGAAAAAGAACGGAAAATCATCAGGTCCTGATGATATTTACTACGAACATCTTAAGCAGGGAATAGAACACGTAGCCCCAAAGCTAACAGCGCTGTTCAATGCATGCTTAGAACACGGGCACATCCCAAGGCAATGGCGCCGAAGCTACCTGCAACCAATTTACAAAAACAAAGGCGACGCCACAGATCCAGCGAACTACCGCGGGATAGCATTGACTAGCGTAATCTACAAAATATTAACCTCAATAATTGTGACCCGACTACATAGCGAGTGTAAAGACCTAATACCTACGGAACAGAATGGGTTCTTGGAAGGTCGGTCAACTGAACGAGCTCTCACGGAAGTCCTTCGCCATGTGCAGGAACGCTTCAACAACGCACATATGACCTACGCAGCGTTTGTTGACTTCAAAACCGCTTTTGATAGTGTACCTAGAGACCGCCTCCTGGAAGCTATGCGACATCATTTTGGCATCAAAGGTCGAATGTTCAACCTAATCAAAAGCATTCTCACTGCAAACTATATCACAATTAGAAATGGGCCTCACTGTATTGCGCAAGAAGTTAAACAGACCATTGGCCTGGCACAAGGCGACACGGCAAGCCCGTTCTTATTCATCCTATATGTCGCAGGGTTAAGCCAAACACTATGAAATGCTAAAGCTCCGCATGTATTCTACGCTGACGATCTTATCATAATGGCCAAGTCAAGACTACATTTACAGTTTTACCTCAATGAAATGAGCCAATATTGCGCACAATATAAGCTGACAATTGATGCATCCAAGACGAAAATCCTTCGATTTTCCCGAGGAGGCCGATACGCCAGTCTTGACTATATCATCAGGGTAAATAACCAAAATATCGAATTAGTAAGTCAATTTAGCTACCTCGGGGTAACCTTGACACCCGGCCTACCTTTTACAAAACACATAGAGAAAAAGCGTGCAAAAGCAGTATCAACCATGACGCTACTCGGAGATCTTACACAAATTGACATTAAGCTGGAATGAACCTTTTTAAGATAAAAATAGCTCCGATTATAACTTACTGCCTTCGGCCCATTGCACCAAACTTAACCTTAGAT
Source organism: Dermanyssus gallinae (assembly GCA_003439945.1). Lineage (NCBI taxonomy): Eukaryota > Metazoa > Arthropoda > Arachnida > Mesostigmata > Dermanyssidae > Dermanyssus > Dermanyssus gallinae. Next base: position 24,797 of record QVRM01000896.1, read on the forward strand.
AACATGAAAGAAATAGACAAAATAATAGAGAATTTTGTGAAATATATGCTCGGACTGCCGCGTAACGCATCGACAACCTTGGCGCTGGAACTATGCCAAGAGCGAAGCTTTGTGGAATTCTTATCTTGGACAAATACGTTTTTAGCCCACTCGTCGTAGAGCAATATAGCGCATACAGAGAAAAGCGTAATTTGAGCTTTGCCATAGAGAAGTTCACTGACGGTCCTGCATTCACGACAGACCGTTGGAAGCAGGGAATGCACGTGAACAGACGGGCACTCTGCAGACTTATTGGCATGGCTACCACCAATATATATATGCCTAAAAGGGTATTGCTTTGAAATTCAAGATTGTGTATGTAAATATTGTGGCACATGTAATATTGACCGATACCAAATACTGCAATGCAACGAAATAGAAGCTGGTTCGACGCATGCAGTAGTGAAAGACGTTATCAGCCGACATGAATTTTAGGTAATATCTACCAATTTCTGGTGAAATAAACTTGTATCTATCTACAATAAAACGCAGCTACTAAAGGAGAAATACTTAATGCACATTAAAGGCCGATTTTGTTTAACTTTTAAAATAAATCCACTGCGGGTCGTAGACCCAAAACGCTCTAATAACGTTCTCCCGATTCCTTAAACAATGTTTCTTGCTATTATCTCTATAAGGTAAGCACCGACGCTTCTCCTGAGGTTTACCATGGGGCTCTGACGCGCATGATATGGCCATGCCTAATATCGACGTAAGTGTACTTGCGTGTCATAGATTATCAACCTCGGGCGGACCCTTCCACACGATCATTGACTAAGGCTTCCCTGGTCACCCTCTACAAAAATTAACTTAAATGGGCCAGCTTGCAGATGCAGACTAATTATGAAGCACACTTTTCGAGATCCTCCGCTGTAGAATCACTTACGCGCTGTCTAGTCTTACAGCATATTTATTGAAATTATTGATTTAACACGTCCTTATTGCATTAGTGGTGTAAGATGTCTTTATTGTTGTACTGTATTTATATACATGTGTTATGCTTATAGCATGATATATGCTTGTTTATAGGTCAATTGTATTACTTAGTACAAATGTATTACTGCCAGCGACATGTTCTCTATGTCTATGAGGTGAAAAAAACTCAAACAAAGTTAGCTGACCGCAAAATAAGCTAGTATTTTACGAAAACCCACCGAAGTTTAATATTACGTAGCATTGCAGTTACGCAGTACATATAAGTATTAACTTAAAGCTGAACATTCGGATACTTCTCTAATGTATCGTTAAGTATCACATAATGCGTTTTACCCTAGCGGTTACTGGCCATGTGATTATCAATATTATATGCAAGCTTACGTATACATTTTATTGCATGTTTTGGTGGCGCACTACATATGGATGTCCCATAGTAATTCTATGCAAGTTTAAAACTAAGTCGATGTCGGTTTTCCATCCGCGCTTTCTCACAGCCAGCTAAACCCATTGAAGGAGGACATCAATTCTGCAGAGCCCGGCATGATTCGACTTCGACACATACGAGATCTTGTGGACCGAGGGAGTCGGCCTGTCGCTCAGATACGGGTCAGACATTTGCAGAAACTCTTACCAACGGGTCAGACATTTGCAAAAACTCTTACCAGCATCATTCACATCGTTCGCTGGAGTATCCCTCCTCGGAGCTTAGGCTCCACCTGTTCGGAGCCCGTCTGTTTGCACTTCGGCGGAAGGACGACTCTGTACAATCCAGCTCATCTTCTACCCTACGCCATTTTTTGTCACCAGAAGTGGTCCGCATTTTCTTGCCGATTATTGGTTGAGCAAGCAAAAAAACGATTTAATGTATACAAATTGTACGAAGACCAAATCCAAGTTTATCTTGCTGTTTGCAAATAACAATTTTGCCCTGTATATTTTTGTAGGTGTATCGATATGCCGCATATTTATGTGAATGGCGCGCACGTGTTTTTTTTATATGTCTATGGGTTTTTTCTTTCCCATTAACATATGTATCCCCATATGTTTATAGGGATACATCGCACGTGCGTGTATGCGTTTGCTATACCAATCTTAAGTTTGTGGCTATTCTTCAAACAGCGGAATATCTTTAATTATTTTTGGAGTGTAGAGGGCGATAATTCCCACCAGACTTCGAAGAACGTGTGAGTTGGTAACGCTTGTGAACGCCCGTTTCAGCGCCATTGCGTTGGCTACAACAACTATGAGGATAAGAACGAGCTTGAACACAATGCCTGGCTGGGCTAACAATTTCAACTGTTGAAACATGTCGACAGTCGTGGTCTCGATTGCACAAGATGTGTACGATTGCAACCACTCGAAGGATCGTGTTCTATGTTATACGAGACCGTTAGATTAGCAGACCAGCTGTCTGCTCGAGTACAGGTTCTTCAGGTTGTGACGTTGGTAATTCTTAGACGTTGTTCTTGCAGATCCAGGTGGTATCTGCAGTCCAGTTCTGTCTGCATCATTTAGTCCCCGTCGGCGTCTTCTGATTTACTGCGCTACGTACAGAGAAAGTCCAGAAAAGAGAAACGAATGTATATATTAGACAAATTGTTCCTATGGTGCATGCTTTCCTATGTATTTATCTTCAGGTTAATGTATAATCACAAGCTGATTGAAAGACGGAAATGTTACATAGCGCACAGTAAACGGTTCTGGCGTTAAGTGGCAGTGAATACAAAGATTGCGCGTGATTAGGCCGAGATACAAGTCGAGCTCGGTGGCGTGGTGGATTAAGTCTCCGCCTCGCAACCGAAGGAGACACATAGGTGCGCGGGTTCGAGCCCCACCGTTGCACATTTGTATTTATGGGAGTCCGTCTCTGAAGCAATGTGAAAATGAGTTCCGTGGACGTTAAATCTTGGCTGAGGGCCAGCCCGACAACTCTACTTAGACCGAGATACAAATGTCAATAGGACAGCCTGTAAGCATCGTGAACATCTTACAAAGTCACAGCATGCTTACTTCATCTGGAGGCTTTCTCCAGGAATATAATCGAATCGCACCCAATTCGAGCTAATCCGTACTTTCACGCCTGTCTTAGAGTTGCGGTCGAATGTAAAATTAAACGCGATGAGAGAGAAAACGCTGTTATCTAGAGTAAGTGATAGTGCCCTATGCGACAGTTTAGACACTTAAGACCAATGTACTCAGTGCACTGGTTTAAAAGACAAAGAAGACAATTCTAGTTCGTTAGCTTAATAACTATTTTATAAGAACATTGAGATTAAAAATGTTTATTGTATTTTTATATCAACACTCTAGAAACATATTTTGCCTACCAAAGACAGAGGTAGCTTCTGCTATTTGTTTAATGATTATGTATGCACTAAAAAGATGCAACAAAGTTAAAAGCATCCAAACGAAAAAGTGTATGGCTTACACCACAGTGTGCAGTTTTGTTTTTATACAGCAAACCCTCTGTTATGTTACATAGCCACACTTTCATTCGAATCGATCGCTTTTTCGGTCACACACATCCTCAATCGTGCTTGATTTCTCCATACATTGTTGAACGCAAGAAGATTTCATGATGTTGGTGGTATGTGCGTCTAACCGTAGCCTTCAAGATGGCCCACACAGAATAATCCAATGGGTTGAATTCAGGACCGCTGTCTTTAGCCATTCCTGCGCAGATGTTCCAGTGTGAGCCGGCGCACCGTATTGCTAGACAATCCGGTGGCCTCCACTAAAATGACCCTGCGCCCAGGGAAGAAGGACGTCATCGAGGACGAAGACAATAATCCGTTCTCAGTCGAGAAAAGCCAGTGGAGTCCTGTCGTTTGAGATAACACCGCACCAAACGGTGACTGACGAGTCCCCAACCGATCGGCTGACTGTTCTGCCATTGCCAATCCGCTTTTTCCGTGCTGCGAGCAAGCACTCTACCATTTTGCCGAGATGGCGTCCAGACTAAGAGCGATTTAGCAGATAACACGAACGTAGCCGCTTTTATCAGACGACGTTAGACTTGGGCTGAATTTATGTTTGTATGGCCTGAGATGGAGGCTATGACGTACAATCTTCTCATTGTCCCGTAAGTTACGTTGTGAGACCGTCGGATTTCTAGCTACTCTTTTACATACACGATCGAAGAATCGACCTTGATCGATCGGATCGGGGACAGTCTCCCAAGTTGTGTCATCCTTGCACAATCCCACACATGCTCGCTTGACTAATGTCAAAGTATCAAGCTATCTCAGCAACCGATATACCACGGTTACTTAGGGTACATGAAAATCACCTTTTCACAACCAAGAGTTGCCTTAACAATTTTCATAACCGTTCTGCTCATACTAAACGAATTCGGTAGTTTCAAGGTGAAAAAATCGATACTTTTTTTGGCGACACTTCCCATTTCTATCCATGTATTTAGTGATGATAATGGAAGTAGATCAACTTAAGAGAAAATCATTGTCTTGAACCGGCTTAAAATATACTAGTCCGATAACGTATGTTTAAACGGGCTACACTCCCATGCTCAACATGCCCGAAATGTTGTAACCGCTAAATATAAATAAAGTGCGTTGCAAAAAAATAGCACATCATGTCTTTTAGTGATAATTTCGGCTTGATTTATTTCAATGATTTGAAATTTTAAGGGCATGGTCTACATGACGAACCATGAATATGGTGTTAATTTCGCAATCTCACAACCAGTTCATACAAAAAATAAAAAAGTGAAACTACAGTGTTGCAAAATATTAGCAACAACAACGCCTTATGGAATATTCTATTCTTAGCAGGGCTGTATGACTTATTTGATACTACATATTCTATACTAGAAACGGGTTTTTCGTCCCTTCTTCTGAATCATATCGTAAACTCGGTGTTTCATGGAGTTAATAAGCTGTTGTGAGTACGAAAGTGAAATATCAGTCCATGCTTGCTGGACAGCTTTATTGAGGTCCGACAAATTATCATATTGTCGACCATTTGCGTAAATCTTCTTCACCAAATGTCCCCAAATATTTTCGATGGGATTCGGGTCTGGACTCAATGCCGGCCAGTCAAAAAGTGGCACTTATTGTTCTTGAAAAAGGCTATAGTGCTAGCCGAGGTATGAAACGTGGCGTTGTCTTGGTGAAAAACTGCGTCAGGTCTCCCAATTCTTCTGAAATGGGCTTCTAACTGGGAACCGACGCTACGCTGGTACTCTCTTAGCGACCATCTTATCATCGATCTGATAATTTTTCTACGTTACTACCACCATGCCGGCAAATCCTCCAATACCGCATCCGGCCATCAGACGCCAAGAAGCCGAACATCATCGACTGGTGGACTGCCGCACTCGTACAACTAAGGCAGGCGTGCCTATGTGTGCCTACGTGTAAATAAAAGATCTCCGGGCGCGGCGGCTTCTCACCCGCGCCCGGCGATCTTTTATTTACAATATCTTACGCGCATTGCAACATTATGGTTGCATAGTTTGTAAAGCTGAAGACCCCATAAGGCTGCAGGCCCTCCAGCGCAAGTAAATCTCCAAGAGCAAGAAACGCTTCTGGACAGCTTTCCTCAAAGGGCTGAGGAACGACCCCTGCAGCCACTCATACAGGATGGTTAGGGGGCTAACCCCTTCAAGCGCAGGATAGAGATAACGCAGTACGACGCGTGGGAAGTAATTGAAGTGCGCTTCCTGCAACGCCCGCTCTTCGACTGCGCCCTCTTCCGACCTTGTCGCTAGACCCACACAGACATGATTAGGGAGCGTCCTCAGGGGAGGATGAAGAAGATCATGCAACAGGTGCAGGATGCTGCAAAATGCTTCAAACAAAGGGACGCGCCGGGTCCGGACGATATCCCGGTCTCCGCCGTCACGACGCTGAGGAGAAAATTCCCGGAAGCAGTAGCAGCGGCGGCGATTGCCATGCTTGCATACCAGAACAGTAGTTTGGGTTTGGCCCGAACATTGCGCAGGCCGTGTAGGAAGTTATCAGTTGTTCAAGCAAAGTAATATATTCTGCATATGATCCAACTATCGTCGGCGGTGATTTCAATTCCAGAATCGATTGTGGGGCCAACGATGATAAAGGCGAGGTGCTGCTTCAGGTGATGAAAACTATTGGTCTAAGATGTGCAAACGCGCGCAAAGACTATACATATTTAAGTCACAATGAAGGCGGCACCATCGACCTGTTGTTTCACAACTTTGTCAGCCGTGAAATTGAAAGCAATCGTGACGTTGCGGCCGTATCTCCAATCGTACAGCATTCGCTTACATTGGAGCAGCACAATATGAATCTGCCTTTCGAGGTGGAGGAGGTGTGCCGGATCCTACAATCACTCCCGAAAAAAAAGAGCTCAGGGCCCGATCAGGTCTGCTATGAGCATTGGATCCAGTCACTCCCTCTCTTGGCAGAAACTCTTTGTGATTTCTTTAAATAAATTATAAAGAAGGGGCGGATGCCTAAGGTCTGCAGGTGGCCGAAGAGGCACTTCCAATGGAGCAATTCGGATTTAGAAGAGGCCGAGGCACCCGTGGTGCAATTCACGTTCTCCAGTCACAAATCAAGCGAGCTGTGGCACAACCCAGAGGTCATCTGTATGCAGTCTTTATTGACTGCATCAAGGCCTTTGACAAAGCCCCTCGCTATCTGCTCGTAGAAACATTCCAACCAGCAGGAGTGGGTGGCTCTCTCCTGAGTGTGATAACAAGTTTCTTTGAGAAGAACACCTTGCTGCTAGACGGTGAGCAGCGTGAATTGGAGATTAAGCAAAACGTGGTGGTGATGTATGCAGATGATATCGTTCACAGAGCATATCAACGAAACAGTACGGAAGGCACTTGTCTTTCTTTGCGGGGAATTAGGCAATGTCCGCAGACTGTCCGTTTTCTCAGCAGTGAGCCTCTTAATGCTTAAGATTGTTCCGGGGCTGATGTTTGGCCTTGACAGGGTGTGTCCTCCTAATTTTAACCAGCTTGAGAAGTGTTTCTCATTATATATGAAGCGAGTGCTTTGCTTGCCCATTCGAGCAAGAAATCGCTTTGTATATTTCATGTCAGGCTGTCCACCGGCTACTGAAACAATCCGACTAAGGCTGAAGATGCCGCGTACAGTACCATACGAATGTTTTATTTCTGAATGGAAAGCTAAAGGCGAACAGGCCAGACGGGAGGTCGGTAATTTGGACGTTTTCAATGCCGTGCACTTTTGGTCTGGTCCTGCATGTGACAGTCGCCACGTATACGTCAGGCACATAGTGCATGGTTATCACTACCTGGTATGTTCAAACGCAGCCTTTCACGAGAAGTACGAGTTTTGCACCTGCCGGTTCTGCCTACAGAGGTGTGCCAAGTACCATGCAGTGGAATGCACAGCGCTGGACAACAAATCGTTGCGCTACTTCTCTCATCGAAAGCGTGAAGAAGATAGAGTATTTTGAAGAAACATCTCTAACTGTATATTATACTCAATCTGAGTAAAATGAATATAATTAAAAATATCTGCATATGATATAAACAGTAATTTTTTCGAATAGTTTTTGACTTTGTCCCAAGACACCAATCACTGCGAAAAGTTGCGACAATTACAGGATCAGGGAATGTACAACTTTCGATCGAGATTGCCTACATCGTACTATCAAGCTTGATCAGCTGACACGTTTTAAGTTAGCGGTGCTGGCATGCGAAACAATGGAGTTCCTTCAGACTGTGCTTTTGACTTCGCCCTAACCCCAGGACGAACTGCCAGGGTTTTAGACTCACTCTTTTTCGGCACTCCCTGGTCTACATGCTGCCCATCATTTGGAATGAGCTACCATTGGCGCGTTTTAACGATATCTTCTATTGCAGCTGAAGAACGAGGAACCACGTGACTCGTAGTGAAATGTTTTGAACGTATATTATTATAGAGGTATTAAACTTGTATTGGGTTAGTTACGAAGTTTTAAGCTTTTATTGTGGTAATTATGCTAGGTTTTGTCCCTTTATTGCTTAAACACTGCTGGTTTGTGCATACACTCGTGTATGCCTTGAAAATAAAACTTTCATTGTATGTGTCCGGACTATTCTTTTTGGTGACGCTAACTGACTTATAGGTAATCAAGCCAGGCTAAATCTTGCACAACTTGACATCCCTCACGCTACTGGCTCGAAATAAATAAGAGGCGTAACCCAAGATTTTCTCCAAGACGTGTACTAAAAAATTAAAATTTGGAAGTATATGATGCGACATTGGAACAAATGTTGTTGTGGGGATCTTCTTAAACCTTGAGAACGTATTTGGTTACTGGATGACAATTTCATATAGAATAGAAACGCACATATATTATTTACAGACGTTTCACTCTCATTCATAAAAAAAAAACGTACTTAATTATCCGAATGCATGCTTCAAATGAAGCGGACGGAATCTCTAAAATTCAAGTCACACTGTAGTGATTACAACCAGAAAAATACTTGTATTTAATACGTTTTAACGACTATAAGAATGCTAAAACGAATTAGATCTAGCTTGTTGCACTCACTACTGTTTTCAATAATTTAGCGCGTTACTACGTTCTCTTTTAATAATTGCATTTAAAACAAGTGTCATATTATTTTTCTATTGGTTGCTAATAATATATCGTAAAGCATATCACCAATACTAAATTATTCAGCATCATACTTATTTCAGTTTAATAGTGTCGTAGTCAAGTAGTACCGTAATTGAGCATATTAAACGTAGAGCAATATACATGTTTATCACCGAGTAAAACATAGTAAAAGCTTAACGCATAAACTCTAACAAATATCTTGTTTTGAGCTATGCTACTTCTATATCTGTATTGTTTAGATATGCTTAACATATGCGGCTCATCTTAATAAACTACAAGTTTCTCAAATGGTGCATTGTCACCAATATTAGACCGCAAGAGAGACTAAAACATTGACCCACTGCCTAGAAGAATAAAATAGGTGTTATGATTTATAGAAAACTAACTTCTTGTTTCTGTATGACGTGACAATTTAGTGCAGCATAACAACTCATCATAAGAAAAATATACCTAGAGGCTTCGCATACTGCTGCCACGTGAAACAAAAGGCTAATGATTTCACCGGAGTGTCGTCATGAAGGTACATATCTAGTTTTGTCGATCTTACGTAGACTGTACACTCTTTTAAATTGTATGGGTGCAATGCATTAGGTATTGCATTTCAGTACAGTCCAAACGTTTTGAGATGTATTTCAGATGAGATGATAGGTCGGACGTTGTTCCATACGCTTACCGCCGAAAGCCTAGGCTCCTGCTGCATATGCACATATTTTTTGGCTAGATAACAGCAATGCCTGTATTTATAGAAATACTCGTACACGTTTGCTGTTAGCATACAGGGGATTGTTAGGTAAATTACTAGGACGATTAGAAATCATTTAACTCAAGCACCTACCTATATACCTGAACCAGAGACTACCGCCAGAGATTCAGCGTGGTGATGCCGCCTCTGCACGTGAAACTCTGTTAGGCTGAACACGACTAAACCTGAAAGATAAGTGACATTTTTATTATTTGATCAGGTGTATACGTTCATAAGGACACAAGCAAACTTATACTACTAGCAACATGAGCAATAACAGTATGATTGCAGTATCGTACAAAATACAAATACTATAACACGCTCCTATCTGTGCAGCAGTCAGCAGTCTAGAGCACTTCTATTGCACCGTCTGCAGTTACCAAAGTCCATTTAATTTACCCAACCTAGGTGTTAATAAACCATATCAAAATCCATTGGAATTGCTTAACGACGTCGAGCGCCAATTTAACATATTTGGGTTAGTAACAACAGCTTCAGCAATAAAACCGTAACGGTATGGCGTGTCTTAGCAAAAACATGTAATATTTGCCTGGATGGATAATCGACCCGCCATAGCCACATTCGCAGCTATCAACACACACAAAAAAACATACCTTTGTGGCGTTGTGTCTGGTCTGGGCTACTGTTTACCATCCAGTATGGCCGGCCGCGATTGTCAACACGGGTTCGGTTGTCTCATCTGCGACGGCGTCACCGTAGTGCACCTCTGGTACTTCACTGGTTCACACAATTTACCAAATAGACAATAGGCAGTGTCATCATGCAATAGTGCCAGTTGGTTGCTGCTATTCGTACGCATCCACGCTCCGTACAACACGACGGCCCTGCAAGGCTTTTGGCCGTCCGCAAACAATAGTAACGCGCGCTCATCTATCCCGATTTCGTGGCGGCGTACGTCCGGTGGTTCGTGTCAGTGGTTTAGTTTTTCACTTTTTTTTTCGCCGTTGTGAACATCGCATGTTCGTATGTTGGCGGCGTGTCGTTTTTTGAACGCATACGAGTAGAAACAACCGCAGCTCATACTGCTGCTGCTGCAGCAATAGGCGACGACTGCTGGTGCTGCAATGGCACCAGAAACAGCAGAATATGGCGGGCCAACGCCCCCGCCATATGGTCGAGACATGTCAAGAACTTCAAAAACCTCACCACCGAGACGAACAGCAGTCAAACCAGTAGCAGCTTCTGTGGCAGCAGCAACAACAACAACAACAACAACATCATTATCATCAACAACAGCAACAACAACAACAACAACAAAACAACAACAACAAAAACACCAAAAACAACAACAACAACAACAACAACAACAACAACATCATCAACAACAACAACAGCAACAACATCAACAACAACATAATCATAAAAAACTGCATCAACAACGATAGATATAGCCCTTTCTCTCTCTCTCACCTGTGTGTTGTTCTTGTCGTGCGTATGATGTATGTGCGGTATGTACATATATATATGATGCATGGCTGAGTGGCTGCGTGTTTGAACGAGTGTATGATGTATGCCTATGTAGTTTTGCCTGTGAACGTATGTGTGTTCGTGTTTGCCGTCAATCTGCGTCGAGTCTTGACAGTTTGACGCTGTACGCTCAGTTTTATTGCTCAAGGACAGCTGCGACTGACTCTGGCTGTCATGGCCGAGGACGAGGGCCGCCTCGCGACTTCAATAGGGAAAGACGTTGAGAAAGTGAGAAAGATTCTCTTGAGCGCAAGATCAGAGAGTGAAGTCGAAGGCCGACGCAACGGAACAGACCGGCGCGCCTTCCCTCGAGGTCCAATGGCCACCCAGTGTCGACGCCGAGCTTGTTTCTCGCCAGCCGGCAAACGAGAAAATCGCGCGCGCATGAATCGCGTGGACATTGCTGTTCTGGCTCTGATACCGCGCAGCATTATCCGTGCCACGCCGTTACGGTTGTCGCCAGTAGGAAATGTTACCGTTTACATCTTGTTCGCCGTTCGACATTGCACTGTATATCCTATATGTGTATGTCATCTATGATATACAATGTTCGCCCCCACATTGACCGCCGAGAACGACGACAACGACGACGATAGCTGGGTTCGTGCTAAAAGAGTTCGCAGTATCGAGAATATCGTGGTCCGGCGCGTTGGCCATACTTTGTCTATACTGCACTCTACAGTACTACTGGCTGGCAGGCAAACTGTCGAGACTGTCGAGGAGGTGGCTGCTCGCACCAGGCTGTCATGCGACTGCGTAATAATAGAAGATGTTGAGAGTAAAGTAGTCCAGGGCATTCACGCACTCGTGCACAGTAATGAAACACAGGCAGAAAGAACCAGAGATAGATAGAGTAAGCAAGCAAGCGAGCGAAAAGAAGCGGTATAGAGAGAGGCGTGTAGAGAGAGACGACGATGACGACGACGAAAGGTAAAAATCGGTTAAACCTGTCTCCGACTGCAAACGGCCTTCCCACAACGATAGTGCGTAGAACAGGCGACATTACCGTCGCCACCTTCTACACGTAAACACAGAACTATATTTATATACGCACGCATAGATATGTAAACATTTACGGAGGGCTTTGCTAACGCCTTGTGCTGACAAATAGCTCAATGTCTATACTGTTGTTGGTCTTATGAAATTGACTAAAGAGCACACAAACGTTTGCGTATGTATATACAGATTTGTTATTCGCCAGACATGCGTACTTGAAATAAATACACATGTAACCCCTTTATATCAGGGGCGCGTAGAGCGGCAGCATACGCGGACTATATTCATAAGCCTTCTTCCACTCTCTCTATATAAATATATCTACACGGAATTTTCCGCTTAAATTTGGACACACTGTGACGGTGGTGGTTGGAGTGGACGGAGGTTTATGAATATGGTCTGCGTGACATGTGTCTTAATAAATCCGTACACCACAATATATTTATATTTATATTATATTATATTTATATTTATTATATTTATATTTATATTTATATTTATATTATATTTATATTTATATTTATATTTATATTTATATTTATATTTATATTTATATTTATATTTATATTTATATTTATATTTATATTTATATTTATATTTATATTTATATTTATATTTATATTATATTTATATTTTGTATTTATATTTATATGTTCGCGTGTTCTTGCATTAAAGACATTGAGGCAATTTGTCAGCACGAGGTGTAAGCCAAAACCTACGTAAAGGTTTACATATCTATGCAAGCGTATATAAATGTAGGTTTTGTTTACGCGCAAAAGGTGGCAGCGGTAGTGCCGCATGTTCTGTGCAATATATATATATATATATATATATATATATATATACCTATTGACAATCACAATTTTTAATTTGTAAGGGAAACGCGGCCTTGGTTGTTAATGACTTAGTGAAGTAGTCATTGGCACCATCTCGTTGATTACAGTTTCCAACTTTACAATTGTAAACATTTATAATCATTTGTCTTCTTCGCCGCACCGGAAAGAGAAGTAGTGCAACGGTGTATGCTCCAGTTCTGGGCATTCCACTGCATGGTACCTGACACACCACTAAAGGCAAAGCCGGCAGATGTACAACTCTGACTCACGGTGAAAGACAGCGTTTAAACATATCAGGTAGTGAGAATCATACGCTATGTATCTGTCGTATAGGTAACGACTGTTACATCCAGAACCAGACCAACGGTGAAGGCATTAAATAAGACCAAACCCCGACACATATACGACACACATATTTGGTTTTAACAGGTCTTACTTCGTCCAATCGTTACCCTTCAATACTGCTCGCTTAGTTAAACAAGGTTGCTGCACGGTGACCTGGGCGCGAGAGCGAGAGTTGATATACGAGGATTCTAAGATTACCTTGCACTGGCGTCATGTAGAGAGGGTCAGGCTAGGCAAAGATGGCGAGTATCAGTCTTTGTTAGACTATTGGTGGAAGAAATGAGCGTGAAAATAGTAGCAGTTAATCTGATTGCAGTGGCTAAACTCATCTAAACTAGAAATAGTGACCACATACGTACAACCGGCGAGGACGAAGTCAACAGAAACGATGATTGAGCGCCCCTTGTTTGGTATAGAAGCGTTACCGGAGAAGGCTAGTGTTGCTAGATTTAATGGATGAGATCGGCTGCTGGGTAGTCAACAGGGCGAATGTGTTTACATATAAATGCCACTCCGGTTTCTCAGTCATAAACCTATTTGCAACAGGCATAGAAGGGACATAACATTTGCAGGGGAGAACAATTCCTTTCAGGAAGATGCGGGTCTCAGAAAATATATACCGATGGGCATCTGGGTGAAAATTAAGGCGAATATTCAATAGCGAGGAAGGAGAGAAGGCCAGGAAGAAGGCTTAATGGTAATATCCCATTACAAGGGCTTAACAGGATACTCCCGGTGCCAGGGGCAATCCAGATAGATCTATACGAACGCAGCCTGGTAGGCTTATTAAATCCTGCGATGCTGCCAGTACAGCCAACGCAAGTCCGGTTGCGCGGAGCGTGTTTTTCCCGCAGTGACGCTGCAGCGGCTGGTGCGTCGACCACGCCGTCAGATAGAAGAAGGCGGGATGCCCCCACGTCCTAGTGCGAAAGCTTGACCGACACGGCCCGCGTGTCGAGTTGTTTTGCTTAGAGTAAGGGCCAGATTCACACGCGGTAGCCAGATGAGCCGAATCTGCAAGCCAAACACGGCGTCGAAATCCGCTAAGTTTTGCTTAAAGGAGAGCGTCCAAGCCAGGCAGCGTCGTCGTTGTCTGACAGGGCGTCAGCCTGCCGGCCATCTTGGAAAGGTTGCGTACCAACTGCCCACTTTTGATCAAGGCCAAAATGTGCTTCGTGAGGTCGAGATCGGAGTCGTTTATGATCCCGTTATGGATGGGCCTTGGTAAACTTGTTGGACCCTAAGGGGTCTGGTGTAGTGGTGGGGTTATGCCTAGACGTGAAATTTGAGCTGGCATTTTCTGAAGTATCCGACGATTTGATCGTGTAGGTTCTGTCACCGTCTGGCATATGGTACAGGTGGCAAGTCACGTGCAGGTTCGAGCCCTACTGTTGCACATTTGTATTTAAGGGGGTCCGTCTATGAAGCAATGCAAAAGGCAGTCCCGTGGACGTTAAATCTTGGCTGAAGGTTAACCCGAAAAAAGTTTCGGTGGACACGTGCACACTCTGTGCGTCGGGGCAGACCGACGATGTTGTCCAAACGGTCTCGTTCTGCTCCAGCCTGGCCTATTTCCGCAGAAGCTCGACGTATTGCTATGCAGGGAGATTAACATGGGATATAGTCTAGAGTCAATAATTACCGTCGTCGGTCACATGATATATATATATACACTTTCAGAAATTTAGAAGTATATGATGCGACATTGGAACAAATGTTGTTGTGGGGATCTTCTTAAATCATTTCCTTCAGAAGTATTTATAATAGAAAGCGACATAGGGATTTGTCGTATTGTATTCCATTGTAAAAAAAGATTTATTTTAACGATCTCTACAATTCCCTATGCCGCATCTAAATATATATATATATATATATATATATAAATCATCTGTTTAGATGTGTATTAGAATTATCTACAAATGAATGTAAAACCAAACTTAAACAACAGATTTGTTTAATTTCGCCGGATGTATTAAAAGCATGTGTATTTGGATGAGTCTTTCAACACATTTAAAACACAAATAATAAAAAAAATACTAAACACCGTTATGCAATATGAAGGATGTTGACACACTCACAAGAGCGGGCAGACACGGGCGATAGCCTTTTCTGCAAAATTACCTGAATAGTGATAATTGTTTGAATTTATGTAATAATGGAAATTTCAAGCTCAATGAAGAGTTATTGAACTTAAATAAATTTGCCGTCCGGAGAAGACGGTCACATAAAAACATTAATCATTTACAATACATTTGCATAAAAAAATATTGCGAAGGTTTTTTAATCATTTACAATACATTTGCAAACTCGGCCGTGCTCGTCTCCTATATACAGGGTGTTTCAGGAATATTTGAAGAACGATACACAGTTTTGTAGAGCTCGTTAAAACGAATATTTTTTTCAATGGAACATGTGCTCTGAGAAGTCTTGTTTCGGAGTTACAGTGAAATTACTACAATTTGTGACACTGGTGTTTTTGCCCGACATAGGAGCACAAAATGTGCTGTTGCGAGACAACCAGTCTTCTTAGACAGAAACTAAGCACACCGTCGTGTTCGTGATAAAATTCTGCTCCATCTGATGAATATGCAAGGCCGGTCAGAAGACGCGACATGGTCGCTTAGAAGAAAATTCGCCAAAAATGAAGTTCTTCATTAGCGTTCACGCCAAATACTTTAGAATCATAACCCTACAACCACTCACGGACATATTCGGCCAATTCATGGCGATCATTTTGGTACCAAACATATGTCAATGCGAGCTGTGGTTGCGAAGTAATTACGATTTTTCGGCGGGATGTCCAGATTAAGTGCATGTAAAATGACTGTGTGGCGACGTTCACTACCGCCGACGTGTCGCGCGACAGCCGCAGCGCGTCATTTTTCATGCACTTAATCTGGACATCCCGCCGAAAAATCGTAATTACTCCGCAACCACAGCTCGCATTGCCATACGTTTGGTACCAAAATGATCGTCATGAAATGCGCATTTGCGGTATATGTTATCTTTGAACACGTGGGTGGTCGTAGGGTTATGATTCTAAAGTATTTGGCGTGAACGCTAATAAAGAACTTTATTTTTGGCGATTCTCTTCTAAGCGACCATATCACGAACACGACGGTGTGCTTAGTTTCTGTCTAGGAAGACTGGTTGTCTCGCAACAGCACATTTTGTGCTCCTATGTCGGGCAAAAACACCAGTGTCACAAATTGTAGTAATTTCACTGTAACTCCGAAACAAGACTTCTCAGAGCACATGTTCCATTGGAAAAAATATTCGTTTTAACGAGCTCTACAAAACTGTGTATCGTTCTTCAAATATTCCTGAAACACCCTGTATATTATATGAATATCATAGTACCATTATATTTTATTTTTACAAACATCCTCGTCTGTAATGCATTTATATTATTAATTGAATTGCCACAATGGTTTTATAAAACGCGGATTACACAATGGTTTGGTTTAACGGGATGTTTCCCATGGTTCCTTATGATGTATGCAATTTCTCTAGCCTGCGCTTGTTTCATTTATCTCTTGCCATATTGGTTTATCACCGAAACCAAATGTCTCGGCCAAGGACATTATTCTTACTCCTCCTAGCTTGTCGCACTTAAACACAATGTAATCATTGACGAATATATGAATTTAACGCCGATAATGAATATATATATATATATATATATATATATATATATATATATATATATATATATAGGGCTACAGAAAAGTCTTTTCGGTTTTGGCGCTATAAGGAAAACACATATATAGGAGACACGGGAGGTCTTATTTATTGATTTATATATTCTCCGCAAGATAAAACCTCTGCCCAACGATTTACAAGGTTTTCGATCCTTAAATAATCTTCCAAATTTCCAAAAAAATCCAAAATATTCTTCTAGTCTAGAACGCACGTGTTCGATAGAAGTGAATTTTTTACCACTTAAAAATGTTTGCATCGATATGAATCGGTCTGAATAGGTGGTATTCAGATGTTGCAAAGTCGGGGGAATACGGTGGATGTTCCAAAAGTTCCCATTTTAGCTGGGAAATTTTCGAAAGGGTCTCCCTACTCACGTGGGGCCTTGCGTTGTCTTGGTGGAACAGGAGACCCTTCCTTGAAATTAGTGCAGGGTACGACTGCTTTATTTTTTCGTAAACCTTTTCGAGTTGTTGACAGTAGACGGCCGTATTTATCGTCTGGTTACGCTATAAAAGTTCATAGTGCAATATTCCGCCCACATTCCACCAACTACACAATATAACCTTGTTTTTTTTCCCTTTCGGAACTTCTCAAACCACTGTTGGCACATTCTGTCTGTACATTAGGCATCTCCAAACTATTTTAACAACTTTTTGTGAGCCTGCGTTGCACTCAGTCCATGTTTAAACTCATGGAGTAGAATCGCCCGAATTTGGCATTTTTCTACCTCCATTTTGCAGCACTATTACGAACAAACGGCTAAACAGATTTCAAAATGGTTGAGACCAGCAGATTCCCCGCTCTTTTTCACATGAACAACAAAGAGTGAGCCAATGATCTTTGCCTAGGCGCTGGGGCGGGCGCTGTGAAAGCCGCGCAAGCGCCAATCCAAAATAACTTTTTTGTAGACTCTATATATATATATAGGGTGAAAAATAGATTACATTTAATACATTTCTATGGATTCCTCTTTTATATCAAACGCTCTACACCAAACGCTTTCTATTTGTGAGTATCTGGCCACCAGTAGTTGGGTCCAGTATGCGAACAGCCCTGGCGAGTTTGAGTGTATAATGTATTTTCGATCGTATTGCTTTGTTTGTTGCCTGTACAGGCATATGCTCGAGAATGGTCTGCGAGGAATCTTCTCTTCGTTAGCTGGTATATAAGAACGCTGTGTTTTCTACTTGCGTACTACTCCTGCCGATACTATCTGAATTGCATAATGATGCATACAGCCCAAAATATGGCCCGAGGACCGCGCACGGGCCTTGCGCTGAAACCATCGTTGGGCTCTTGCAAGTTGCAGAACGTGCACTCGAAACGGCCGTGTCATGGTCCCACTGGCCCCGATGGGCAAACAAAGATTACGAACGCAGAGCATAAAAACATTAGCTGCTAACAAACGTAAACATGAGCTTCATTATAGATTTTATTTGTCGATACGTCGAGCTGTAGTAATGTTCTCACACACACACACACAGTAATGAGTCATAATAGCCATCAGCAAAAGCACTCGCTGAACGCTCGATAGCAAGAAGTGTGTATATCACTAACAAATATGCAGGTTGTGAGTTCTTCCGTAGGCCTTCTATACTGTATTGTGGCCCATCTTATCTGCCCGCATTGAACACGTACGTGGATGAGGTGTATAAGTCAGTCAATTGCCAGTAGCCTACTGTCTTTATTCCTTCTGGCTGGATGTAATACCACCTAGGCATCTAACTCCAGATAGCTAGTGTCTGTATCCTACTTTGATCACCGCTGCGTTCTGCCTGCCATAGCTCCATGAGAACACAACTAAGCGAACACAGCCGGGCTGAGAGGAACACATCTTCGCAAGCCAGAGACTGCCCGAACTATTGCTGGCGGATCGTTTCACGAAACTGTATCCAGATTGTGAGGTTTGAGCCCAGAAGCATCTATACGTCTTTGTATACGAAACGAATAAACTAATAATTAAACATAGGTTTAAAAATTATTACAGTTCATATTTATTCATTCAGGTTGAGTAGCGATTATAACCACAAATACATCTCTAACAACATCATTAACAACTATAAGGACAGTAAGTCAATAATATCACCCGATGATCTGCATATGTATAGATATATATATACATTCTCGGGCATAAAATATAGTAAAATATATAAGCTACAATGCCGCACACTGACGGGCTAATTAATTTAAAGGTTGCACAAGATTGCATTGTGCGGCACGATATCTTCGGCAGAGTTCACCGCAGCGGCGGCATACACAAGTTGCACATGGTTCATGAAATTCAGCCCGTTGACATAGCATGTGTTGGAAGCCGTGCACTGCAAATCGTGTTATCACGTGCCTGTTGCTACGCTCTGGCCCCTTCCACTCCGCATTTTTCATCGCTCCAGTATTGAAGAATTCCGGGTCGAGTTCGAAAAATTTCGCCTCCCATTTTCAAATGCAGTCGTTAAAGCCTGTGGTGCGAGGGAGGTTATAACGGCGCCTTAGGTCTTCTATAAAAAGTGGACAGTCTGCTAATAGGAAGGCCAGACGATTGCGCGTTGACGTATGGAGTCTCAGAGTCCGTTTCAGGAAAGCTGCCTTTATCTGATTCAGCTGGTCGAGGTTTCTGGGAGTCAGGTGCGCCCATATTAACTTTACTCCATATGAAGCCACGGGGCCGATCTTCGGGTCGAAGAGGCGGATGGCTGTCGCGAGGGACAGGCGGTGCGGGCTCCTGATGGAAGATGCCACTATAAGGGCTTTTCTGCATCTTTCTATAGCATGCACCGAGAACCCTACCCTATTCGATGGCAGAATGACTCCCAGATAAGGGAACTTATTGACATAGGCCAGAGGAAAGCTACCGATATGAAGTAAGTCGTCACGCGCGACCCTGCCTCCTCTACGGAACTTTAGTGCCTCCGCCTTACCAAAGTTAATTGTTAACCTCAACTCTGTGACAGCTGTGTTGAGCCTCCCCAACGCCTGTTGGATCTGCAAACGGCTACTTCTATAGATGGCTAAGTCGTCTGCGTATTTAAAAAAAACGTTCGCTTTGGCAGGTCCTTCAAGAGAGCTGAAAAGAGAAGTGGACTTAGATTGTCCCCCTGGGCAGACCCGGTTGTTTGCGAAAACGCCGGCAGTTCTGAGACTCCATCATTGATTGTCACTCGGTTTTCCTAGAGGACCTCTCTTATGAGGGTTAGCATGTTCGAGGGAACGCCAACTTCTGCCAGAATGTTGAGCACTCGATCACGAGGAGCGGAGTCAAAGGCGGCTTTGAAGTCGACGAATACCGCGTACAGAGACTGCCCTGGTCGGGAGAGGATTTCTTTGACGTCATACAGGAGAATTCTGCACGCTGTTTGCGTGGAGCGCTCCTTCCGAAATCCATGTTGTTCTTCAGGTAAAACGTTCGTGGCCTCCAAGATGTTGCTCAGTTGTTTTGTGATCAAGCACGACAGCAGCTTATAGCACACGCTCTTCTTTGCAATGCCTCTGCAGGCCGAGGGGTGGGTAGGGTCACCTTTGCCTTCCGGGATCATCAATAGGGTCGCATTTCTCCATTGTGTTGGGAGAAACCCCGTCTTAAGGCATTCGTTGAACAATGCTGTCCAATATGGAGCCAGTACAAGCGAGCTTCTAAGGTGCTCATTCCGAGCGCCGTCCGGCCCTGATGCTTTGTTGTTGCACAGCCCTTGAAGAGCCTGCAGAACCTCCATGACCGTGAAGTCCTTCTCGAGTTCGCTTCGATGTCTTGTCGTTTCATCGTCCCAAACAGCAGCGAAAAGTGATGATTCGTAGGGGTCGTGTCGCTCGATGCAAACATTTCGGTAAAATGTCCGATAAGGGTGACGGAGATAATAGGACAGGAGGTCCGCCCACCACGTGTAAGCCACTTGTATGGAGCTCGTTCCGCGTGTGCCAGGAGGATAGCCTCCTGTTGTTCGAGGTATAGTTTATTCTGCTGAGTGTATGTCTTCCGACAGATCGTTCAGAAAACAGCAGCAAGCGGCTTAGCGGCAGGTTGCAGCTCTGCCAACAAATAAAAAGCCTTCTGTATCGCTCGAGCAACGTGACAGTTGTGGTCGAACCAAGGGCGATGTTTCTTTTCCTGGGGGAATAAGTAGACGATTGAAGGATCTCCACGAGGCGATCAGCATACTGCTCGACCTCAATGGTATCAGGAATCGCCAGTACCTCATGCGAACGTTCCAGTTAAGCCGCAACGTCCAGATTGCGGGCCGGAGGCACTCGTCTAGGGGCTCTTGACGTGTCGTCATGTACCTCTAATTCTAGCGCAGTTGGGATATGTGCTCGAATAAGACCGCCTTCACTCAACAAATTCCTTTCTCCAATATAGTTTACTCTGTCCTTGCTTAAGCTGACCACAGATAAATCGATGACCGAGCTCGCTGAATGGTTGAGGAAGGTAGAAGATGACGCTGAGGTAACTATCCAGCAACCATAGTCAGCTAGGTTGTCACGTAAGGCTGTCGTGCGACTAGAGGAGGGACAATCGAGACGAGCGTTAAAATCTCCCGCGACGATTAGAGGAGCAGCGGACGGAAGCGTGGCTTGAATGTCGCCGGCCAACTTTTCAACTTTTCACTCTTTTGAGCCATGCAGTGGGCGGCGTAAAAACCTGGGTAATCAAAAGGCGCGGTCGCCCACGTCTCTGTCAGAACCAGAATATCCACACCATCTAGAGCCGAGGGTGCGAACAGCGCTACGGTCGCACCGCCTTTGCATCTTTAGCGACGTCCACGGCTCCTACTCTGACCCCTGCTCCGGTGACGGCCGGTGGGTTCCCTCCGATTGCTGGAGACGCTGCGTCTGGTAGCGGGTTGTTGGGATACAGCCGCTAGGGCTTGGCTCAGGAAGTTCAGGATTGTCGGAGATGCCGGAAGCTGGTACCAATTCTTCGGGCCTGACCGATCGGTCCCGGAGCCCGACCCGGTACGGTGATCAATCTCGGTGTTCCGTGAAGATGGGCACGAACGGAAAACCTGACCTTGCTGTTGGACCTGGCATTTTTGACCAAGGGCTGACTCTCGTTGCACTGAGGCGTGGCTCTCGATTCCGGATTCGATTGGGGCGCGGGTGTCCAGTTTTCTTTTTTGACGTCCAGAGTTTCACCCCTAAAAAGTTTGATCCGTCTGGCAATGTTATACGCTATCTTTTACACTCACTTCTTTTCTACACCTAGGCCGTGTATAAGAGATAGTCGCAGCGTAATATATATTACGCCTGATCTTAATCTTAGCCTTCACATTACTAAGGTAGTAGAGGCGTCATTGCGCATTATAAATGCTATCTTCCGCTGTTTCATTTTAAAGACTCCTAATGTGTACATTTGCCTTTATAGATCTCTTGTTTTTCCCAAACCTACATATTGCGCTCTTGACTGGGGGTACCATCTGTCTAAACACGGAAAGTTAGTGGAAGGCGTCCAAGACACGTTCCTAAGACGCCAGCGGATCAGGTGCCCTCAAAGCGTGTTGTTGCTCCTAATATTGACTCACTTTTCAATCAAGGATTTTGTAGCAAAAATTGATCATTTTAGGTACACTAGTATTTGAGGCATCCGCGCTGACGATCTTAAGACACTTGGATAACACCGAAACAATTGGCTAACAAAATGTACTTCACCGAACGAGAAGCGATAATGTACATAAATTTAAATGTTCTTATTTTCAAGCTATACTAACAATAATATATATTCCTGCACTGATTTATCACCTGTGACACCCCGGTCACACCAATGGTTTGGTGTATAACAATCACTCAAGCCGAACCTACAACATACATCGTGCAAACAGAAGAGTTTGAAGAGTTTTTCCGCTGTGATTCATGGACTCGATATATCCAGTACAAATACCTATATGTATCTTAGCCTTTCCGATTAGAAATGCATTATTAGTATAGGGATATTTAGGTCAAAGGGTGACGCAGCCCCAATAGCATTCCTTATAGAGTTAGGCGGCAATGTTACAAATAAAAACATAACCCTTAGGTAAACGATTTCAAAACCAACTATGGTACATTTTACGTTGTTGACCTTTACAATGTCTTAAATACTATTCTATACAGCCAATACGCTTAACAGAAGTAGGCTCCACTCTTTAGATGTACTTGAGTAGTAAAGTTGTTGAAGTTGGTTGAAAGTATGGAAATAAAATGTCTTCCTGCATTATGAAATATATGTTTTGTTACTTAGGCGGCATTTCTATCATTCCAGGTTGTGAAACGCATTAGAGTAGTAACAATGATGATAATTGCCGGTTTTTTGTTAGGGGACTAACTGGAACATGCGGTTCGCACACACGGACGCTACGACAGGAAAGCTGAGCTGCAAATGTGGGCCGGTAGTGTGGGGCTCCAATCTACTAAAAACTAGTCATGTCCCCCTTCCCCACGCTCAACTGGGAACTGCACAAGCAATACTTTAAACAAGAGGGGGATTTGAAGACGAGTGAATAGTGGTGTCCTTATCTTAGCTGCCCTGGGGTGCTTCAAAAGCCTTGTCAAATAAAAACGATTCTTCCCTTCTTTAGCGTACATAATGCTTTCGATTGTACGAGCTATAAGATTCTAGTCATCACGTGAGTTCACAAGAAAGTGTATCACCTTTTTAAGGCTGCCGTCACTTGCTGTGGTTAAGTCCGTAAAGTAAGTGCGTAAAGAAGCCCACGTCAGCCTCGGCAATATTGTATGTTCCGCCGCGTCCTGCCCTGTTCCTTCACAGTGTTTTCGCAGTGCTTGCAAAGTGGCGTATCTGCTTTTCTCATCTGAAAGAGATAACTCTTGAAGTTGCCATGCCCTGTGCGCACTTGTGTCACGTAGTGTATCAACTTGCCGCCTGGCCGATTAATCTACGCCGTTATGTCTGGGATCAGAACCTTCACTCAGGCCCCGTCCGGCATGGAGTCCCATTCATTCTGCCAAGAAAGCAAGGTCTTTTCTTTTTCTTCCTTCTTGCTTGTCCGTTCCGCCCACAAGTGATAACCGGCGGCCGCCCACAAGTGAAAACCGTTCGTCGGCCTTCGGGTCCCAAGAGATCGTACCAGCCAGCACAGGGACAGCCGCCGTGCTGACCGTTTTGTAGGTCATTGTAATCTGTTAAGCAGTGATGCGTTAAGTCTCGCGCATCAGCGCCCTGTTGCGGGCCGAATTCAGTGCGGTTAATGGCCACACGGGCCGAGAATGAGAAAACCGACTCGAAATGAGAAGGCGTCGCTTTGATTCTCGCGGTCCGAATGTATTTGTCATCAGCCGGGCGATGTCATGTGAAACTTTGGTGGCTTTCTCTGCAGCCAAGCGGAAGTGAGATGTACCTTGCAGGCCTCTGTCTAGGTATATTCTCAGATAGCGGGCTGAGTGAACCACCTGAATAGCCTGGCCGTTTAAGATTAGCTTCGGAGAAGGACACCGTCTTGGGCCAAGCAGGATGACTCCCTCGCCTTTGGTAGGGGCCAGCGCCAAACCCGCTACTCTCATCGAGACGGAAATTTCGGTCAGGGCTTCATTAGTTCTAAGTTTCAGTTGCTGGGGGGAGCCGCCCTGTACTACAACTGAAAGGTCGTCCGCATTCAATAGTAGCTCTGTCCCTCTAGGTACTGACATAGTTGTACGCCAAGGTCTCATAAATGAAGACCCTAGGTGAAACCCTGGGGAACTCCAGCTGTCATTTCAAATTCAAATCCTCCATTGTCTACCCGCCGTTCGTTAGTGTAGTTTGAGACGACCCGACAAAGGAAGTCCGAAACTCTCTTTCTTTTGAGCGTCTTCAGTCTCTCACCCTCTAGGGTAAGCTGTTGAAAGCATTTTTAACATCCAGCAGTTCGATATAGAGAAGATCTCTGGACCTTGCCGAGAATTCTCGTAGCGCTTCCGTCTTAGCAAGGACCAGCTGTAGTGCGGAAAGACACGAACGGCCTTTGCGAAATCCGAACTGTTTCGGTGAAATGAGGCCACGTTATTCCGTAAATAATCGCAAACGGCTCTCTATAATTGCCTCAATACCCTTGGTCAGTGTACTGACTAGACAGATTGGCCGGTAGAAGCCGTTTACTTTGAAAGATAAACACAAGGTCGGCTTTGTTTCAAATCAGAGGCAGGCGTCCGGATCTAAGTATTCGTGTGACAATGTGGTACACTACTTCAAGAAACCCCTTAAATGGAACCTTTACAGCGGAGGCCGGTATACCATCAGGGTCTGGTGCTTTTCCGGCCTTCAGTCTCTCTCCCGCTGCACGGACCTCCTCCAGAGTCACCTCTTGGGCTGGTCTCTTGGTTGCATCCGCTTCGAAAGGCATACTGTTAAGAGGTGGGTGCCGGGGAAAAGCGTTTCTATTACCCGTCGGCGTTCGTCCGGGGGAAGGTTAGCGCTCTTTCTTTTTTCTGTCTTGCCGCGGATCAGCTTGTACGATCCTCCCCACGAGTCGTTCTCTATTTCTTGCTCTCTGCTATAGTCCTGCATAGAGTGGCTCTAAGACTTTTAAATTCGCTTTGTAATTGCGCAATGTTTGTTTCATTCATGCTGCTGCGCCTTGCCCTGGTGAATCTTCGCCTGGCGTGGATGCAGCATCTGCGGGCTTCCTCCAGAATGTGCTGAAGATCTTGAGCGGTTTCAGGTTCTTTCTTTATTTCTAGTATCCTTGCCAGCCTTGCTTACAGCTTCCTATTGTCAGGTGGTTGTAGCCGGGGTGGCCTAACCGGCACAGGAAGTGCTGCTGATGGAGTGACTCCGTCGACGTCAAATTGTATTCAGTAGTGATCGCTAAGGTTCTCTTCGTTAAATAGTATAGTCCAATTTGAAATTTTAAAATCGTGGCTTCTCATACAGAGCGTCAAACCGATGTGCAACTCAGTTCTTCCGCGGTGGAAGGTAGGGTCGTGTCCTTTATTAAGAACGACAAGGTCGATAACCACTCAAGAACAACTCTGCCTCAGATCAGTTGCATCGCTAACAACTCGAGAACAACTCCACCTCTTCTATTAGTGCTGGTCGCAACCCATGTTGTAGAGGCTGTGCTAAAGTCATCAGTATAGACTACTAGTGATAAAGGGCAATCCCTCGCTGATGATCTCACGTCCTCAAACAGGGGAGTGCGGCACTTCTTCTAAACGCGATTTCGTCTAGCATTAGATGAGCTCCGCGGCTTCTGTTACAGTTTAATTGAATAACCTTAAGTCGCATCATTTGAATTCAGAGACTTGGGTAACCGTTGACCATCAATCGGGGATCGCTGTCCTCTCTCGTGGTTCTTTCGCGAGATAACCGGCTTTTTCCGCTCGACGCCTCGCCTTCCGTGGGCTCAAGGATAGGCGGCAACTCTGCATGGGAGACAAATTTCTTTGGTTATTTCTGAAGGAAAGTTTTGCATTTTCCATCGAGGGCCTGCATGGACCAAGTGGCGCCTAGCCTCAGCTATCTTTATCCAGTATCCTAGACAAGCTGCAAGGTTGGCTGCATGCCCGGGCACTGTTTAACCGTGACCGCTTCGACTGTACAAGATCAAGCCTGGTGCTTAACTCTCTGGCAGTTCTGGCATGTCGGCACGCTAACCCACTCTAATATTGGAAAAAACAACCAGCCAATCTGGATTCGTCCAGTCCTCATCAGCTTTGCGAAGTCGGATGAATTAATTCGCGCCAAAGTCGACCACCGGCCGCTGGCTTCTTTGTGTGGTTCTTCTACAAACAAGAGGCCGGCAACGCTGGCGGTATGTCGTATTGCTTGGTCGACATCTTCTCGTTTTGCTCCTTTGAGAAGATCCCTTACTATAATGTTATTCAGTGCAGAAAGATCAATCTATACATTGGCGTCTCCCTTCGATTTTAGTGCATCAACGAAATGTGCGGATGCACTCTCTGTTGTTTCTGCGACTCTTGGTCGCATGTCTCCGCTGGCAAGCCGTTGCACTCCAGTTAGTCATGTAACATGGGATTTTCCCTGCTCCGCGTAGCTGTTCTGCATTCTTCGCGAGATCATTAGCTCCTCCAATTACCTTCTCTATAAACTTGAAGTCTTCTTATTGCCCGGAGCCCTTTAGCAATCGAATCGCCACCAGGGCTCGTGCAATAGTTCGTCTGTCATTCTGCGTCTCCTTAATGAGGCTCGACAGCACGGTGCTAACTTTCTTCACGGCTTCCCCTGCTATTCCTTGAAACTGCGAGGCCATATTTTCTCAGACAACAGAGTCAGCAGAATCTTCATTTCGTGCTATCCTTCAATATGCTTGATTTGAGCTAAGACACATTGCTGAAGAAGATCTTTTAGATCGTCTGCTGTTTCGCGAGTCATCCATGACCTTTATCCTGCCGTGCGTACTTAGCATATTCGCCGCACTGACAGGCAAAACATGTTGACTTGTTGGGGGGCGAATCGATTTCTTGCCGTTCGTCGGTATCCTTCGTCTTCTCTGCCCTTACCTTATCTCTGATTACGAATCTCAGTTTCTCTGACGAGCTCTTGACAACGGTATGCATATTCTTTGAACTAGCAGTGACCTTACAAATGTCTGCTATTAAGAGCAGTGTTTGCGCGAGTCGAGGTCACTTTGGACATATACGACATACTTTGGACATATACTCTCGCCAAAAAATGTTGTTGGGCTTTTCGTACCTCGAAAGGATGAGAAAAAAATGCCCGGTTTAAATACCGATCTGGTTGTGCCCCATATCCGATGCAGTTTATTTTCCTATACTACGCCTGAAATGCCAATTATATGCATTATGACGAATTTTATGCAAGCCGTTAAGGGACTCGCAGCTAAATAGAACGCGACCTTTGCCAAAATAGAAAATTTCATAGCTCACAACACAATAAAGTAGCATCAAAGTAATATCGATCCTGGCGGAAGGGAAAGATTCCAAGTTAAGCGGGTCTGTAAGTCTCACGTTAGTTAAGCTGCTAGAGACACATGAGCACAATGGACTACCAGAAGCTTTTTAAAAGCAAATGCTTATAACAATGGCATAGAACTTTCAGTAGTGAAGTAGGTCGTGATAGAGAGCAAACGATCCGTTCGGATAGACTTAGACGGGAAAGCCCCCTGAAAGAGAACGATACAACAGGAAGAAGCTTTCAAATAGTCCTTGGAAATTGAATGAACCGTTTGACATCGAAAATGCCTTAAAAAGCCGAATCAAAATGTGACTTGGAGAGTGCGTATTTGTGCCGATAAAGGCTACCACGTTTCACTCAAACTAGTACGACAACACTTGCCTAAAATGGCCAAGCGCAAGGATCGAGAGAAACGAACGTAGCACCAATTATCACTGAACAAGAACTAAAACAAAGATTAAACATTAACTCTATTTATTTTTGATAAATGGGTTGCCCTACAATTATGTGAAAGCAGCATGTAGATGGATCAGAAACCACTTTACGACAACGCTCGTGCTCGGATTGTAAAACACAATATTTTGCATCTTCTTTGCCTAATTGCACTGCTTTTAATTCAGGACTAAAAATGATAACGCTTAACAACAGGTTCGTGACGACGCTTTGAGTACGTTGACGCGGTTTTCACAAACCCACACTAGTATAAATCATTTGGCCGGTTTTTTACATAAATAATTTGACCTAACTGAGCCTAAAATTCTCTTTGGCAGGTGCTATGACCTGAATGGGAGGCACAGATGGGTCGGCCTCAGATCAGATAGTGTGGTACTTAGCTCTCCGGACAAGACATGATACGTGTCCCAGTCGTCAGAGAGAAGAGCTCTGTTCACAAGATGATTATCAGTTATTATGACACTTCCGTAGAAGTGAATTATATGGTCTTCAATTTAATGCTGATTAATAGCGACATTTCAGAAATAACCACGGCATTGACAACGGTATTCATGGGTATCGGCTCAGGAATTTTGTCAACATTGAAATCGTGGAAACTGTGTGACATACGCTTGGCCTTAGTGTAAAGATAGATACTCATTTACAAAGTGCGTACGGTGACGTTCAATGGCCATGATAAAAGGTGTGATGGCTGGCGGCCGGCGACAAAGCCATGGGAGCCGGGCATGGACAGAAACGCCACCACTAGGAGAAATGCATTTGCATTAAGACTTCCGCTAAAACTTCAGGGCTCGCGAAACTTATTAAAATAGGCTTCGAATTAACGGAGCAGATATCAGAAATGTTTGGAAACGGAGTGACAGCAAAATCACGAATGTAGTTTTTGCTCTAAATACAGCTTGGGCTGTAAATCATTCAATGCTGACTATTCGCGAAATGAAGATTAACTGTGATACCTTATTGTTAAGTTCCCGTGCTCATTTAACAATTTGTCATTACTAATAAATCAGATTTTTTCAATATAACTTAAATCAAATATACTTTCTAAAGATTGCGCATATTTTCACAATTGTGTGGTGATGCGATCTGTAGTTACGAAGAAATCAAGGCTTTCCGGTGGACATGTCGAAAATGAGTGCATACGAACAAGAAATAGTTCGTTTTATCTTATCAGATGCATCATACGTGTTAGTTTTGAAAAGAAAACTCGAGCATGGTTTATTAGGTCAAAACTAATATCCTGACAACCAGCAACACAATTTGTATTTCTGATTTTACTGTCACGTCTGCGCAAGATATTTGCTATATTTCCGAAACAGTGACTATGCCGGTGTGAACAGTAGCACCTGAAGGGCATTGTGTACTAGGGCACCATCGTGCTCGAACCACAATCTCGACCGATTACTTTGTGGAACGTTCAGCTTTTAGTCGTTCTATGGGGCAGCATTTAGCGTGGTCGTGATTAGAGGCATAGAGCTGAGTGGGGCGGTGATTGAGCCTTGTGTCTGTAGGATTGTAGCTTCCGTTAAGCCGCGCGGGCATAGACAGCGTCGGTTGGCGGCAATGGCGAAGCAAGCTAAACACGTGGCGCCAAAGAGAAGATACCGCCACGAAGAGGCGGACAATCACTCAATACGCGGGCAATCTGTGATATAATAGGAGGCATGAGAATAAATGGGTTAGCAGTCGTTGGCGCGAGCCAAGCAGAGGACGTGTGTTGTTGTTTGAGCGAGGGACTGGCGAATTCGTAACGGTCGCCGTCCGGTCGTGGGTGTGGTGAACACTGCAGTGTATATCTTCGATTAACGTTTCATTATTAAGTGCAGGCGTTTCTACTACGGATTTCTTGATTGGCCGGTTCAAAGATGCCGAGAAAGCTGAGATACAGAGTATTCGGTCGAGGATGTGGTTCCAGCACGATAGTGCCCCAGCACACAACGCGCCTCAGGTATGGACGAATACAAATCTGGTTTAGGTCCTCGCCAATCGCTGGATTAGCCGAGGCGATCCACAAGCTTGGCTGCCGCGATCACTCGATATATCTAGTATCGACTTTTTTGGGGCCACCTAAAAAATCCAGTCTATGTAACTCCGTTTGAGTCTCCTATTGATCTGATCGGCAGAATAGTTACTGCTGCTGGGACAATTCGGGAGACGCCTGGTATCTTTGAACGCATGCAACGAGAGCTTTGCTATCGCTCCTGAATATACGTATTGGCTGATGAGAATTCGTTTGAGCAACATTTGAACTAAAATAAAGATTTTTCTGAGTTTCTACAGGTTTGACGAGTGACTTGGTTTACAGAGAAAGCGAACATAGTAGCTGATATATGCACTCACATCCGGTATGGCCATTGGGTGATTTGAATGATCTTGCAACCACAGAGTCAGTTCTATTAATTTAGCACGAACATGCAAAAGTAAAATTTTTACATTGCGAACTCTTCTTCATATCATAAGATTCCCAGCTCTCGCTAAGTCCACGTATGATATATATATATATATATATATATATATATATATATATAAAGTGCGTTGCAAAAAATTTGCGCATGATGTACATGACGAAACACGAGTATGGTGTTAATTCCGTTGCAATCTCACAATCGGTTCATACAAAAAATAAAACGTGTGAAAAAACAGTGTTGCAAAATATTAGCAACAATAACGCCTTACGGCGTATTCGATTCTTAGCAGGGCTGTGTGACTTATTTGATACTACATATTCGATTCTAGAAACGGGTTTTTCGTTCCTGCTTCTGAATCAAATCGTAATCTAGGTCTTTCATGGAGTTAATGAGCTGTTGTAAGTACGAACGTGGAATATTAGTCCATGCTTGCTGGACAGCTTCTTTGAGGTCCGACAAATGATCATATTGTCGACCATTTGCGTAAATTTGCTTCACCAAATGTCCCCAAAGATTTTTGATGGGATTCAGGTCTGGACTCAATGCCGGCCAGTCAAAAAGTGGCACTCCTTGTACTTGAAAAAGGCTATAGTGCTAGCCGAGGTATGAAACGTGGCGTTGTCTTGTTGAAAAACTGCGTCAAATCCAGCAATTCTTCTGAAATGGGCTTCTAACTGGGAACCGATGGTACGCTGGTACTTGTCAGAATTGTTTCGGCCCACAATCGCGACTAGATCGGACTTCCCATTATATTCAAATGCGCTCCAATATTTCACAGAACCACCACCGGCCACAAGTTTCGAGAACCATTTAGGTTCCTTCCGTAAGTCGTGCCAATAGTACTGACAGCCGTCAGGGCCATCGAGATTAAATTTCTTTTCATTTGAGAAGATGATGTTTTTCCACTCGTTATCCCAAGTTTGGTATCTATGCGAAAATTCACGCCGTGCGACAATGTGCTTCGGTTGCAGTCGCGGCATACGTTTCCTTTTCGCGTATCGCACGTTTTTGTCAGAACATAACACTCGGTACACTGTGGATCGGTGCACTGGCACTCCTAAAGTGGTCCTGATCCTGGAAGAAGACATTTGGTCATGAGTAGCCAACTGTATGATCCTACCCCGATATCTACTAGTCAAAACTGGCTTACGCCTACTGTTAGATCTGCACCTTTGGTTCACTCCAGAGTGTAAGAACCTGCTGATCCTAATCTGGTTGCTATAGCAGTTACTGTATGACCGAGCTCAGCATATGCCTCAATTCTTGTCTTTTCGTTATCCGAGAGATTTTTTGTACAACCCATGGTTTAAACATACACTTCGCCGTTAGTTGGGAACAACGACTGAGCTGTAGAATATTTTGCAGCAATAGAACGATTGATTTAGCTAGACAATTTTCCTGAAATTTGATCCCTGGGATCGTATATCAGCTGTAGTATCGACTATCCTTTACAAACAAGAGCTGTGTTGTTAGCATGTTATTGTTGCTAATATTTTGCAACACTGTCTTTTCACACTTTTTTTTATGAACCAATTGTGAGATTGCAACGAAATTATCACCATACTCGTGTTTCGTCATAAACATCATGCTCTTAAAATTTCAAAACGTTCAAATAATTCAAGCCGAAATTATCACCAAAAAACATGAGTTGCAAATTTTGTTGTGCACTGATGACTGCAACGTTGACAAGTACATGATTCACGGTGGCCAGGTCGAACACAAATTTTATGATGAAACATGCACAGCGAATCGAAGAATAAGATGACGATTTTCTATTTTGGAATTCTTCTACGTGTCCAATGTGGGGGCAGGCGTCATAAAGATGGCTGGATCGACATCGGCCAGTTTTGCCCCCCAATTCAAACGCCTTGGTGCGAGTAAAGAGAGGTGTTCCTGTTGCCAGGTAGACAAATCGTCAGGGGCTTGTTCTGTGGACGTTCAGTATGCGTTCGAGGAATGCAGCTTTGAGTCTATTGAGATCAGTGAGGTTTGCTGGGCTGGGGTACGGCTATATCACTTGCATCCCATACCCAGCTGTAGGCCTATTTTTATATAAAATACCTGTAGAGCTGCTTATACTGGTGCTTGAATACTGTGAAATGCCATAGGACCCTTACGTATTCCTCCTTGACATGTCTTGTAAAACACAACCTAGTGGATATTAGTTTGACACCTAGATAGGCGAAGTATTTTACATACGCGACAAGGTTTCTCTGAAGATAAGGGCCATTATCGCTTTGGCGATAGGGGGGGGGGGGGCGAAAGGCTGGCGATATTATAGGCAGCCTTTCGCCTCTCCTGATTTTAATAGTCTTCGTTTTATTCACATTTATTATCAGGTCATTGACAGGTCTCATACTTTTGCAGAGTTGCAAGCACTTGTTGAGTGCGAAAACGGCTTCTGGAGAACAGAACCAAATCGTCAGCAGAGCGCAACATTATTGATTATTGATGGCAAGTCCGACACCCGAACAGAGAACAGGAGGGAACTGAGATTGTCCCCCTGAGCCACCCCTGTTGTTTGGACAAAAGGTACGTGTCAGACACTACGTCATCGAGGATAACTACGTCCTGTTGAATGATTAAGGCAATTTACTGAAGCATTGTGAACGGTACTCCGAGGTACGTCAGCTTGTTCACAACCAGATTTTACAACGCTGTGTCAATGGCAGATTTAAAATCCACACAACGGCGTAGAAGGGTAACCGTTTTCGAGAGAGATTCTACCGAATCTCGCATAGAAGCACGGAGCAATCATCATCGAATTTCAAACTTCTTCTCTCTTCTTTTCTTTTAAAACCTTTTCTCTTTCAAACTTTATATGTATTATTAGACTGTAACTGGCATGCCGTTGTGTCTAAAAAATGGCCGCCCTTCACGCGAGAATTTCCCTCGAACGCTGAGAATTTTTCTTCAGCTCGTCCATGGCAGCGGGCTTACTAGGTGAACGCTTTGCTCTTTAAAAAAACACCCACAGAAAAAGTCCAGGAACGTCAGATCCCACGAAACAGGCCACGGATCGTCTACCTATTGGAAGATTACGCGCTCTCCAAACTTGTGCTGGGGCAGCTCGATTATGAGGCCCGTTATGTGGACCGTTACACTGTCCCGTTGGAACAACCTGCTGTCAACGTTTAATTAGAGTGTTTTGGCCGAAGAAATGATATTGTAAGCATGTAAGCATGCATACCGAGATGGTCCTGAAGGTCCAGCTGCTCCTAAGGACCTGCATTTTTTCTGCCTTCCACACGGGAACTCACAAACACTTTTTTGCAGAACGACAATTTACGTAGTACAGCTTAATGAGTTCCATCCTCTGAGTAAAATCCGCAACGAAATTGTATAGATCGATCATGTTTATAACCACCTTGCCATCACCGCCTTTGGTATGGCAGCAATTTTTGAAACAAACCATTAAAAGAGAGTTTTACCCGCACGCGTTACTCTTTCAAGTACGAGACATCAGGGAACTCAGCAGTCGTGTGGGTATTATACCGGCGTGAAATGTTTTAAAGTAGCCAGCTGCTTTTATTCGATATAGAAACCAAACATACATAGCGCGTTGTGTTTTGTCTGAATGTGATCGTTCGCTGAACCGCGAAATAGAAATAATCGTACTAAAGACTATTTAAGTAATAAAGACAAGGAAAAATCGAAATCCTAGAATGGCATTTTTGAGTCTCTACTCAAATAGAGACAAAAGAGACTTTCCTTTGATGGGTCAACGTTTAAAAAAGATACTTTCTTATGAGGCTTAAATGTTAATGCAAGCACAATGCGGAATAGTGTTCGCGTTGACCACCAAAGAGCGATTTTATCGGAAAGAGCCCAATACTATCAAATCACATGTAATCCAGTGCAACAACGAGAAAAGTCGAACATCAAATGTCAAATTGTATGCGTGATACTACCCTGTCAAGAGAAGTGCGTCTTTTGAGCTTATGATTGTGCCAATGTTGAGCTACAGCCTTTGCGCCCGGAGGGACGGTCGCTGAAGTGTCCAACGTATATATAATGAAGACTGTATTGTAATTATGTATCATCTTGAAATGCAAAGATATTGTGAACCAAATAATATGATATGTAGTGTCTATCAACCCAATATGAGTCACGGTCAGTATACCGCAACACCTAACATAAATTATTTTCGTTCCCAGAAGGAGTACGAAAATAACGAAATTTGCAAAATAAGGATAACAAATTGTTGGCAAAGTGACCTTAAAATGGGGGGTAGGTTGTTTAATGATTCATTCTTTCGAGATAGCACAATATATACCTGTGTGTGCATGGCGTGTTCCATACACATACTACGCTCTTAGAGAGTACGTTACATCTATTCAAAATGAGAATACACATTTACGATGCAGTTGTATATACTCTTCGTTTATTTGGATGGTTCCCGATGTCGACGACTAATTCGTAAATTGAAAATATCCTATTGCTCATATCCATGAATTTGTATTATATCGTCGGTCGTTAGCCTACTAAACACGCTCGGATACTTCTCTAGTGCTCAAAAATAACCGCAACGTTTATTCGAAAATGTCGACGGCTCCCTAATACTATAGGGACGTATAGGGACTGAATCCGGCGCGAACGGGCGATGGGCTGTATGTAGGCTAGCGGCTTGGTTGCTAAATGATCCCGATCAGATGTGGATATGGCAGTATCAGCGGCGAGTTGAATTGAATCGAGCGCTCCAACGCTCTGAAGCTTGTTGTAGCTTGTGAGCACACACAGTTCTTCATCATAATCATGATCATCGGGTGAAGTGTCGATCGAGTGTGCATCTCTCATCAGCGCAGAACAGCAGAAGGGTCTGCGAACATCCGCGAGCGAGCCCGTCCGTTCGAATGGCGTTCCCCCACTGGAAGAGAGTTAGCGAGTCAGCTACCGGCCTCCGGTTCTCCGCCGTTCAACAGCCGTTAGATGTTGGCGAGATAAAGCAGCTTGGTTGGTGTCTTTTCCCATGTTTTCTCGTTGAGCTGGAAGCAGATGCGACTGCCAAAAACTCTTCCACACGCCAACTACGTCGAACAGCCGGCCGCACGACGGACATGCTCGATTCCCTCGTCGTCCTCTTAATCATGATTAGCGCACACACCGGACAAACTAGCACACGAAGAACCAACCAAGGACGACAACAACACTATGCAGTGCTCTTTCTCTCTCTCTCTCTCTAGTTAAGCGATGGACAGAAGGCGCCAAGATTTAAATATGCAGGTAACTAAATGGGTAGGTAGGCGTGTCTGTACATCTATATATATATATATATATATATATATATATAGGTATACGACACGTATTTGAATCAGTGTTCGTGCTCCGGGATCAGGTAGAAGTGAAGTTTTAGCAGCAGTAGTCGGAAATCGGCGTGCGGCCTGTAACAGGTCCTCTAGAGAACGGCCGGCGACGCGGCGCGTCCCGCGCTGGCAGAGCGGTTCTTAGCTCGCAGCTTGGCCAGGCTCTGCTCGGCGAGGTCGGCGCGTTCGTCGGCATCTTCGAGCTCCTGCTGTGCCTTGCGGAACTTGGCCAGATTGAGGGCGGCAATCTCCTCGGCTTCCTCGATCTGCCTCTTGTACGTCTTGATCTTCTGCTGCAGCTTGTCGACGGTGTCCTGCATACGCTCGTGGTTCTTGCGGTCCTCCTCGCTCTGGAACTGCAGCTCCTTGATGCGGCGTTCCGCCTTGCGGTAGTTCTTCGCCGCGTCGGCGTGACGTCGCTGCTCGTTCTCCAGCTCGCTCTCCACCTCGCGGCACTTCTGCTCGAGCTTGGCGATGAGCTTCTTGCCGCCTTGAGCGCGGCCGCTTCGGCTTCGTCCAGACGAACCTGCATGTCGCGCATTTGCGCCTCGAGGTTCTTGCGCATCTTCTCCTGCGCCGCCGAGTGTTCCTGCTCCGAGCGGAGTTCGTCCGCCAAACGCGCGGCGTCCACCATGGCTTTCTTCGCCTTTTCCTCGCTCTGTTTAGCCTCGTTCAGCATCTCGTCCAGATCAGCCTACGGACAAAACATAGCAGCAGAAAGTAATAATATATTAGTTCATACGTGCCGTTGTTATGGGCTATTTTCAGTGGATTTTTCTACCGAGTTGCCGCGGCTGTTAAGTGATCACTGTCAAATAAGTTACTGGATCGCCGTGCTTACGTATACATATGTACATATTAATGCATATCGTGTGTGTTGATAGAAGGTTCATATTACCTGAAGGGCCTGCATTTCTCCCTCGAGCTTCCTCTTAGCCATCGAGAGCGAAGCATTGTTAGCGGACATTTCGGCGGCTTGGTCGCGCAGCTCAGTAAGCTCCGTCTCGGCTGAACGTCGTGCGCGTTCGGATTGGTCTAGAAGCTGTCGAGCCTCCTCAAGTTCTCCGTGCATCTGGTTGCAACGGCGCTCTGCCATGGCATACTGCTCGCGAGCCTCGTCACGTGCACGCTGTTCCTCTTCTAGGGCACTCTGCGTATCCTTGAGGTTTTGCTGATACCGCTTGAGGGTCTTTTGTGCTTCGGCGTTAGCTTTGTTAGCGCCGTCAAGGGCGATCTCCAGCTCATTGATGTCAGATTCGAGCTTCTTCTTAACCCGCAGGGCTTCACCTTTAGCGCGGCATTCTGCCTCCAGCGAAGCCTGCATCGAGTCAAGAGCGCGCTGGTGGTTCTTGCGTGTGTTTTCGAACTCCTCTTCCTTCTCGGCAATTCTGCGCTCAATCTCCTGACGCACTTGACTTAGTTCAAGCTGGGCTCTGAGCACCTTGTTCTCTTCCTGTTCAAGGGCAGCCTCGGCTTCTTCAAGCGCAGACTGAAGCTCGTCCTTCTCAAGTTCCAACCTTTTCCTGGCCTTCTCAAGCTCGTGCACTGACCTACCACCTTCGCCGAGCTGATCCATGAGATCCTTAAGTTCATCTTGGAGATTCTTGTTCTCCCTCTTCACGGCCTCGTAGTGGTCCTGCGACTCATCGTAGGCTGCACGGAGCTTGTACACCTCGGTAGAGTAGTTCCTGCATTCCTTCTGAGAGGCATCGAGCTCAGCTGCCAAATCGTCGACCTTGGCCTTCCATTCAGCAATTACTTTATCGAATGATTTCTGCCTCTTCTCAAGTTGAACTGCCAGCTGCTGTGCGCGGTCGACTTCGCACTGCATATCTTCAATTTCGCCTTGCAGATGCTGCTTGGTCTTCTCGAGACCAGACACCTTTACGTTGAGCGCTTCGATGGTTCCCTCTGCTTCTTCGAGCTTGACTTGGAGCTTGCGGCGGCTTTCCTCGAGTTCTTCAAGACGTGCAAGACCCTCAGACTCGTATTTGCCCCGCCAAAGCTGAGCCTCGGCATTAGACTTGGACAGTTGACGTTGTAGGTCCGCCTTGGCCTCTTGCTCCTCTTCCAGTGCTTCACGGAGATTTTCCATGTCATGCTCGACGTTTCGGTATTTGCCCATGATAGCGGCACGTTCTCGGGCCTCATCATCGGCAGTTCGCTTAGCTTCCTCAGCTTGGTTTGCTAGCGATGTCTTGAGCTTAGACAGCTGGCTCACCAAACTCTCAGCCTCCTCCAACTGGCGCTGAAGATCGCCATTTTCAAGTGACAGTTTCTTCTTAGCTGCATCGAAATCGTTGACGGTGCGGTTGGATTCGTCCAATTTGAATTGGGTATCGGCCAACTGCTGTTCGAGTTGTTTTACCTGTCGTTCGAGATTGGCCTGTTGTTTGGTGTGGTGGTCCAGGAGGCCTTGCAGGTCTCCAACCTCAGCCTGGAAGGTTGCACGTTCCTTGTCGCTCCTACACAAGGGTAAATAGAAGGACATTCGCGGCATTTATTTTATCGAATCGCACAAAGGTAACGCTTGTACACACGATTGGGCGGTGTCCCAGTGAGTATTCTGCATAAGCATGTCGATAGAGATGATCATTTCTTCTGCCCTAATAGACAATTACTATTTAGCATAAAACACACCCTCTTATGAGTATGGTTTAGATTCTTAACATGCCGCCTCGCTTAAAGCATCAGAAAAATACATACTTGGCCTTTGCCTTGGTTAGGTTTTCAATAGCTTCCGACATCTCGGCGTTGGTATCGTTGTGCTTCTTGCGCAAGGCCGACACGGCTTGTTCGTGCTGCATGTTGGCTTCCTCCAGATCACGGCGCAATTTGGCTAGCTCGTTCTCACGCCTCTTATTCAGCTCAATCTAATGAGGGAGACAGACAAAGTATAAATTACAAACGTGTGCTCGCCTTCTTAGATGTTATGCCTACGTGTTGTATAAATTGGGTGGATAGCTAATAGACTTTCTTACCTGAGCCGAAGTTGCGCCACCGGACTCCTCGAGGCGTTCAGAAAGCTCCTCGATCTCACGGGCAAGATCCGCACGTTGCTTCTCGGCCTTGGAGCGAGCTTGACGTTCAGCTTCAAGCTCCTCTTCGAGCTCTTCCACACGCTGTTGCAATTCCTTGATCTGCTTCTGAAGCTTTGATACCAGACTCTGCTCGTCGTCCAGCTTGGCTTGAATAGCAGCCAGTTCCTTATCTTTGCGTTGCATGGCCTGCTCGGCTTCCTTCTTTGCCTTCTCAAGATCAAGCACTGCCTCCTGAGCAAGCTTAAGATCGGCTTCGACCTTGCGCTTGTTCTTGTCTAGCTCTGCACGGGCTTTCTTCTCGCGCTCCAGCGCATCCTCGAGCTCGTCGAGGGTTTGCTCAAGCTTAGACTTGACCTTGTTCAGATGGTTCACTTTATCCTCTAGACCCTGGACCTCTTCTGCGGATTTCTGGCCGGATTCCTGCAGGTGTTTCTTTTCTTTGTTGAGCTTCTGAATGAGGTCGTCTTGATGTTGAATTTCGTCATTCAGCGATCTGATCTGATGATCTTTAGACTGCTTATCTTGTTCGGCCTTCTGCAGAGACAATTGCAGGTCCTCGATATCTTTTCGGTAGCCTGAGAGCTCGCCTTCCAGCTTCTTCTTAGTCGAACTAAGCCTCTGGAAGTCATTCTCCTGACTGTGAAGGCGGTCCTCGACATCGCGCAGTTGGCGGTCGAGGTCGTTCTTTTGAGCCAGCGTTTTGTTGAGACGCTGCTCGATATCCGCAGCCCCGGAACGCTCGGACTCCAGCTGCATGAAGAGATCGTTCTTCTCCTGAAGCAGCTTGACTCCTTGGCTCTCCAGTTCCTTACGAAGCTTCTCTTCCTTAAGGAATGCCTCATGTTCCTCAGCCAGTTTCTTCTCGAGAGCTAGAAGCACCGTAAGAAGAAAGCAGGCAGAGAATCAAACGCACGTTTTTTTTAATGTTTGTTATTTTAACTGAATAAGTGGTTAAAACTTGGATAGACATCATCTTTATCGACCACTCCTCCGTCACACGATGTATGCTTAACTCAATCTGACTATTTGACCGATTTGCAAAGAAATTGAACTGATCTGAAATTAAGCTTGCATCAGTCCACCTTAGTTCACCTTTTATCTCATCCTCAGCGCGCACCACGTGGATCATGGGCTTAACCTTGGAGAAGAGCTTCCACCACAGCCAGTTGCGAAGCTGCGCGAAACGACGAAGATTTCGCTGGATGATCACGAGCGCAACCCTGCAATTGATTAGATAGTAACACGTCACACACGCACACCATTTATAAAGGAGGATGATTTTTTTTCGTTGTTTTAACACTAGCTGGCATATGTCTATACATTGCACTATATATACACTATACAACGACAACACGTTACACAATGTCCTCCCGCGATACCCTAGCATTTGGCACCGCGCACATCAAAAGCTATGCATTTTCATGCCGTGTTAGTTACACTGCACTTAGTGTGCATACACTGCATGTGTGCTACTGTGTCAGTTTAGCGATTCAGTTTGCTTTCCGCGGCTACTAACTCTTGCGGGTCAAAATCCATCGGCTTTAGGGGTGGCAGTTTAGCGCCATCGGTGGACTCCACTTCGGCTCTGTCGGTCTCGCCAAGTGTCACCATATTTGTCTAGGAAAGCACCAACAATCGTCGCGAATTGATGAAAAGTAGCAAGATGGCAGTGCCCGAAGCTTTTCTTATGCACGGCTGAGTAGCGTTTGTAGGGACGACTTGTCCTCGATGTTGAAGGGCGTCGGAACAACGCCGCTTCCGCTGAACAATGTCAAACTGAGTCTCTAGCAAAACGGATGTTTGCCGCAGCTCGAGCAGATCTCTCAACGAAGAGACGCCAAGTGAAGATCATCTGCCGCAGAAGAAGACTTGTCCAAGCAAGGGCTTTGGCACGGCGGCGACACAATTCACAAAGCTAGCTAGTGATGCTCACACCCGGAGAGCGTCGTCGGTAGGACCGCGTACAGCGCACTAACCAGCAGTTGGCCCAACGCCATTACCACATTCAAATTAGGTGGCGTAGAAAATGCACGCTACGAATAGCTAGCTGTTCGGCGGCCCCCTCTCGTCCATCCATTTGATAAAAATCCATCCCCTGACCGGCAATGGTGATGGCGGTGCTGCTGGTGGTGGCGATGGTTTTGGTTTGGCTACACTAACGCGCTTGTGTCTCTTGCTCGCGCAGGTGGGTGCGAGAAAAGTGTTGAGCGATGCCGGCCTAAATTTAGCGTCTCGCTACAACTGCCATCCTTGACAGACGGCGTAGTTCTCGGCCGTAGTTCATACTTGTAGTTGCGGTGCGGTTTAGCATGAAGATTCGTTTTTGCCAATTGATAAAAATCGAGCCAGACAGAGACAGGAAAGATGGGCGGGAGGGAGGCTAGAAGAACGAACTCGAGATGCGATTAATGCGATCTGAAACGAACTGTAAGAGACGGATGCCCGCCGACGTTAACAGGGTGTCATAGTCGTAGCGCACCCGCATGATAGGGCAGGAGAGATAGATATAGAGAGAGAGAGGACATGAAAAGGAAGATGCCACAGAGATTCCTCTGCAAATAGACGTCATATGGCCTTGCTGAGGGGCTCATCAGAGATATCTCGGCGATCTTAGTGGCGGCTAAGCTGAGCAAATCAGGCCGGAACGTAGAGTGGGTAGATCGAATATCCGGGCTTCTGCCTCGGCGGTCATCTCACTACGCGGCTATAGTAGTTGCTCGATGCAGCTCGATGTATATACAGCCAGGTACTCGTTCCTTCTAAAACCACTAGAGCGAAACATGGTCATCGTGGCCACACTGGGTATCTCCCAGGCTATATCAACCGTTTGCGTAGTTCAAGGGCCGCTCGGCCGCGGTTGTTACTAATTCGAGTACCAAGTGACTTAATTGATGAGCCGCCGACGAACTGATGTAAGATCGATCGGCCTCTTCTAATACCTAGCCGGTGACCTTAGGAGAGTAAAAGTAACAGATTCGCTATCGAAATGTAGATGTACACGAAAAGTCGTGAGCGATTAATCAGCAACTACATTGTCCCCTGATGAAGTCAACCGACCGCCATTGTGGCTGAACCAGCTAGCGTTGCCCGCCCGCAGAAAAGAGCACCTTATCAGTCATACGATATGCTTAGCGTAGATTGCGCCTACTGGGACATTGTATTAGGGGAACCAATTTTTCATATTTAGAACAGGGACCATAGCGCCTCTTTGCGAATCTATGATAGCGCTACTTAGTAAAGATAGCTGAGAACGATCCGGCTGAGCGAATATGGTGAGGTTTGCATGAAGCAGGGCCGTTGCCAGTAGATTTTCTGTAAGCTGCTAATGCTATAGGCTGCCATATTCGAAGGGCCTTCTGATCTAGTTAATCGATGTCTTGATCTTTAGCAGCTTGCGTAACTTCATTGAACTGGGAACAGACGTAACGCTAGTCCATGTGCAAGGATAGTTAGTACATGCTTATAAGAATGGTAGTTAAAAAATAACTTGGTGGTGCACCTGAACGCAGCTTATAAGCTATGCTGACAATAAATGCCAGGTTCATTGCAAGGTGACAGTGGAAATAGAGACAAATGTGGGTATGAGCGTACAGGTGTTCTTGCACACTATCGTGGTTATTCAGAGACAGTGAGATCATTTCCATCGTTGGCACTAATCGTGCGCCGATTCGTATTATATTAGAATGCTCTTTTCATGAAGCTAAGGTAATGTTTTTAACGGTGTATGGTGTTGAGTAGGGCGATCTTACCGTTGCTCCTTGAGCTTTTGGAAGGTCTTTTTGCAGAGGTACCAACGGCACGCCGACTGAATCATGGTCATAACCTT
The DNA here is from genome assembly GCA_003439945.1 of Dermanyssus gallinae. Taxonomy (NCBI): domain Eukaryota; kingdom Metazoa; phylum Arthropoda; class Arachnida; order Mesostigmata; family Dermanyssidae; genus Dermanyssus; species Dermanyssus gallinae. The sequence goes on from QVRM01000896.1 coordinate 67,330, forward strand.
GGCGAGACGTTCATCTCGCATTTCCTCGAGTCGTCCCAGCACGCCGGCGCGGAAGAATAACTGTTGGTGGGAAGCGAAGCGGCAATACGCACGCATGCACAAACACATATGTAAACACATGATATTCGAAACGAACGACTGGACAGCAACTGAATCATGGACCTTACGATAAGTCTTGCCCAATTTAACTTAGGGCAGAACTTAGAAACTCACATATAAACTAACGAACACTAGCTTACTAACACTAGATTGCACACAACTAACTAACACTAGATTGCACATCCACATTGTGGTCCTTAGGAAAGGCATCAATCAAACTCATGATCAGTTGATCGAGAGGTGTGCCGACCGATTTGGCATACACAACAATGCGATATATCATGCCAGTGTTTTGCCCAAATGTCCTAGGTACTTTTCATGGTCTATGCTCGTGCGAATATATGCCTGTATTATTAAATCAAAGTTGGATTGACTTGAATCGGCACATTTCTAAACGCAAGCGGTACATAGCTAGTGTAGCTTAAAATGTGGCTTATGTGTGACGAACTGAACCGCAGTGCGTATTTCCATGTGCATATGCCATACAATCGTTTGAGCCTAACGACGTGCCTGTCTTCTTAGGCCGATACTGAAGTATATACGTTCGTTGTCTCAGACAAGATGTACTCTATCCACGGATGGCTAAATTGGGCATATTGATTCTTGTGTGCATGTATACTAATCGCATCGCCTAAATCAGCGTAACAGGTGTGGCATCTAGCATTACCTTGGTAGTACCGAATCGGTACTCGTCCTGGTCGAGTTCGAGACTCCCGATAATCTTTATGGAGGCGTCACGAGCATCGGCAATGCCAGCAGAGGCGTTAGGCGCCAGAATGTTGTAACTGAAGAAAACGAATGAATGAACAGTACAACGTTAAAACGTGTTCAACTACCTAGTATTACATTGTTCGTTCAACTACAGAACTTATATTGGCGACAAGTTGTACTGCACTGCAGTTAAATGCTATGCTATTGGCTTACATACGGATTCAGTTTGTACGTAAATTAATCAAATTATTTTGCAATGTGTTGTCCTCTATGTCGCGTAGATAAACCGATACGGTATGGCTCATCTTCGGCACCTTGGTTACATTCTAAAGCTGTATCTCGGCTAATACAAAGAACCCGTGATGTTGGTTCTACGTATACTATCTGGTCTTATATATAACTAACTGGGTTAACTAGCTATTAATTGATGTCGCTTATTTTATGACACTTGGCACCCACCGTTGCCTAAAGTCGGGATAAACCATACGATTCGGGAATCCCTTGCGACAGATGCGGATGCCTTCAAGCACACCGTTACACGTCAGCTGGTGCATGACGAGATGCGAGTCAATGACGCCGGCGGACTTCGTCTCGTTCGGAATGATGCAGCGGACGAAGTGAGGATGCGTGGCATTCAGCGTCCTCATGAGGTTCTGCAGCTGCTCACGGTAGAGCAGCGACACCGTTTGGAACGAGGAGCCCTTGCCTTTGCGGCCGCCCTTTCCACCGGCGTCACCGCCGCCCAGACCGGGATGATCTTCGAAGATCTCTGCCAGCAGAGCGAGCTTGGAGCACTTCTTGAACTGGTCTACGACGCAGTCGTTCAGCGGGTCCTTGTTCTTCTCGAGCCAGCCGTTCAGGTTGTACGGGACGACTCCGGCGTAGTGCACGATAGGCAAAGTGGGCCGGAGGCGCGCCTGCCTTGCCGGGCGGCTTCGGCTTCTGGAAGTTGCCCGACTTTCCTAGGTGATTAGTTGTTGAGCTTCTCCTCGAACGTCTTGTCGGTGGCCTTCGGGAACATAGACTCCTCTTCGAGGATGGACAGCAGACCCATTGGCTTCTCGATGAGATCGATGCAGGCTTGCAGATCGAGGCCAAAGTCAATGAACGTCCAGTTGATGCCCTCCCGCTTGTACTCTTCCTGTTCGAGCACAAACATGTGGTGGTTGAAGAACTGCTGCAGCTTCTCGTTGGTGAAGTTGATGCACAGCTGCTCGAAGCTGTTGAACTGCACGAAATAGGTGTGGACTGAGGACGAATGAACAGACGGCAGATACTGTTAGTACGTCGTACTGGCTTGACAAAATCATAGTTATATCAATGGATATAAGGATTTTCCTCAGGCAATAGGTCAGACTAATGCTAATTGACCTTGGCGGCTCTATTCTGGATAGGACTAGCTAGCTTTCTAAAGTATTCAATACAATCATATATTGCAATTGACTAAGTATATGCCTTAAATATCTTCAAGTCGGGCTCTTGATGTCAGAATACCAAGCAATGAGACAGTACTTGTGCAGCCCTACGAATGTTAGCAGTGGCAGAGATGCAACGTACATCAAAAATCTCAAAGCCGGCAATATCGAGTACGCCGATGAAGTGGGACCGCTTCTGCTGGGTGTCGAGAGTCCTGTTGACACGCTTTACGAGCCACTTGAACAGGCGATCGTACATAGCTTTGGCAAGGGCTCCGACCGATGAGACGACCTGGGTCAGGTTCCTGCCCTGAGTAACCATCTCAGTGCCGACCTTGATGCGTGGCTTGAGCAGATTCTTGTACAGCTCGTTGGCTTCCAGGCCGAGCAGTTGAGCTACCCGTTCACCCTCTTCGCTTCCATCCTGTTCGGCCTGCTCTTCGCGAGGCCTCTGCTTGAATTTCAGGCAGCCGATTTGCATAACGCTAGCCGTGATGCGGTAGATCGAGAGCTTCTCCTCTTCACTGAAGCCCAACACGTCGAAGGCGTTCTGCAGTCACAAGGCAAAAATCATCAAATCGTTTAGTGGGAGGGAGGGAGGAGTCTATCAATCATTTCGTGCACGCCTATACGATCGATACGTGCGATAGGGAGTCAACTGCGTGGGCCCCGTCAAAAAGTGGCTAAGTTAAGGCTATTAAACTGTTGTTGCTGTGAAATTAACGTTGCTGATGTAATCTAGAATTACGGTGTTCTTGCTTCTACTGTTACGTTCTCCTTGCTACTCGTACGGTGTGAACGATTATTGGTGACAGCAGCGAGAATAAGAGTGGCAAACTTACGTCGGTGAGCATAAGCTCCTCTCCATCATCAACGCCCGGAATCTGAGTCTTTCCATGGGAGACGAAATGGTAGTCGTTCACGTTGTTGGTGAGAAGCAGCTTGTCTGCATTGGCGTCGTTAGCATCAGGTTCGTCATCGAAATCAAGTTACGCCATCGGACGTTTTACCACGGAAGTAATTTGCAGCATTCGTGAGGAGCGTTGAAGAAATTAGTACATAGGCAAAAAGACGAGAAAGAGAGACAGCCAAATAATAACAAATGCACATGTAGAACAGGGGCTAAAGGTTTAAGTTTAGTTCACGAAGCGAGCTGGTTAGCTACGAGCTGAAGTAATTGCTGAACCTCGCCCCCTAAATCAAGATCGCAAGTTTAGCTTATAGTACAATGAGCACTATAGCGTGTTCTGTCCCACGCCTACCACCCCCACCAACATACCTCCCTATACAAATCGAATCTCTCTCATACAATTTCCCATTTGCAACACAATATTTGACTCATTAGCTGATTCATTAAATACAGCTATAATGCTACTTAGACTGCTATTACTCTATTGCCTGCGATGATCGCATTGTGGCAGATTATACCGTATACTACATGATGTAATAATAGGTGTCCCACATACGAAAAATAAATTATATTACTGTATATAAACTACCACTACATGAGGTACTGTACACGCAGCGGGCCATGGCAACCTTTTCATTCGGCGCGGTGCGTTCGACTTACTCTTAAGGCCGGAAATTTTTCCGGACATGAGCTGGTAGAAGATGTGGTACGAGCGCTCCTTCTCTTGCTGGAAGATCACTCTAGCCTTCTCCAGAAGGTAGGTCTCAATGTCAGCGCCGGCCAGTTTGCCCGACGGCCCGAAGTGGATACGAATAAACTTGCCGAATCGAGACGAGTTATCGTTACGGACCGTCTTGGCGTTACCGAACGCCTCAAGAACCGGGTTGGTTTGGACGACCTGATCCTCGAGGTTGCCTTTCTTGCCTTCCTTAGGCTCCTTGTCCTTCGCCTGAAGGTTCGCTCCAACGATGGCGAAGTAAGCGATGACCTTTTTGGTGTTTTCAGTCTTTCCCGCGCCAGATTCGCCGCTAAGTATCAGACGTATTTAATCGTTTAATTCAAAGGTACGAGGTACCACCGCATAGCGCAAATTTCAACGAACATTCTCTTGTCGGCCCCCCCTATTATATATATATATATATATATATATAAAATTTCTAAAACTTGCTCTAACTTCCTTTTTAAGGGATCGATATCCGTGGATAAAGCCTTCTAGCCTCTGCGCTTATCTGGCTTCATTTAGAGATATATGATCTGGTTGAACGGATCTGGTGTGTAGCTTCTGTCGACAGATATCATGTCCAATTAAGCATCTAAAATTATTTTGCAGTCTTGACCGTTTCATCGTGCATTTCTTTAATACACGTAAAAACAATTCACGTTTGTGCTTTTTCATTTAGTGCGATTATCAATATTACTGTTACGCCAATTCAACTGACTGCACGCTGACTGCACGCAAAAGGGATTAGATGTTACTACTTCATTGCGGATCGGCCTGCCAAATTACACAACACATGGTAGATTCCGTTCTAAAACTAAGATTCAATGTAAGTTGTGGCCAGGCTATGCTGAAAGGCGAGTATGCAGCGATGCGTCATGGCCTGCTTAACTTACGTGATCAACATCGATTGGTTGTCCTTGTCTGAAATAGGAAAACGGCACGAGCGGCACGACATAAGTATTAGATTCGATTCGACTATGTAGTTATAGGAGCTCTAGGGGCAATTTTTTTATCGTGTGTAAGAACGCGCGTAAGCTTGGGTTATATGACCCTATAGGACCAAATACAGTAAGCTGTCACTGAGGTGAACCCATCAAGAGCAGCTGAGCAGTCCAATTTGCCACGGGCAGCTTGCAAGGTGGAAAATCTGCCGAGACGAACACCTATTTGGGTAGATAGAGCATAATAATATGAGAACCCGGAACCCCATACTAACGTAGGCTCGTGGTTGGCAGGCACATATTCGATGATCGGTTTAACAGTGCCTCTGCCACAAAGTTATACGTTCAACATACGCGACTATCGCATATAAATAGACTATTGTGGAGAATATATACGATGTGTTTACAATACTGCGTTGATGACGAAACGCTTAGAGTAAGAGCAACAGCTCAAATAAATCGGACGCTTGTTTTTAGCTTCGGACAGATTAGGTCAAGAGCCTGGGCATCTCAGCTCGCCATCTGCAGCAACCATGTCAACATTTAGGCCACGATACTATTCGTATGACTCCCCCTTTATATCAGGCCGATCAAGAAAGGTTGTTCTTTCTATCTTTCTGTTTAAATTGCGTACCCGTTTTGCTTGCGGTGTACCGCGTATCTTAAGCACTAGCTGACCTACGATTGTTTACTTAGGGCTGTTAGTGTTTCGTATCTCAACCGAACTCATCATACTCCTCATGAGTGCGTCGCGCAAGAACTGTTGTTGCTCTAAGCTGGCTGGCGCTTCGTTTACATTACACCCGTTTCTTCTCATAGGTAAACAAAACGCTCGGAACGCCCTTCGACTGTTTAGGTTGGGACTCGAGCTTGCCTTTTCTCCCCTGGTTTTCACAGTTGCTATTTCGAATTTTCGTAGCTCGAACACTCGATGGGCAATTCAGCCGTTGCATTCTTCCTGGCTATTTCACCCCGAAACCATAGCTCTACTTCGTTTGAGAATGCGAATATACTCGTAAATACTCTACATCACGCTAAGAGGCAGCCCTCCCCATACGTGTCGCGTGCATAGCGGTAGCAACAGCGACAATAACGACAATAGCCATGGGCCAGTTGAACCGATCCAAATCGTTTTCTCGTTTGCTAGGTAAATGTCTACCTTGTACGCACACTCGGAAAGCTAACGATCCTATAATGTCTAACTACAGGACTTAGAAAAGAACATTATTGTACGCACACCAATACATATTTTACGTTCGGTAGAGATATCGCCTAACCATCAGCTGTAAGCTGTGTAGTTAGTTAATCCTCGCTAGAAGCTTAGCTCTACCACTGGTTAGAGTTGTTAACTGTGTAAAGTGTCTGCCCATAGCCTAATAGTAGCAACAAATCGAATACGGACACCGAATGTCGTATCGCTTCGCCAATGCTTACTTGTTAGCATAGCCATGTAGGCGCCATCGGAGATGGCGAACACATGAGGCGGCACCTCCGTGCGTCGCTTGCCCTTATACAGGGCGACCACGCGAGGAGTGTAGATCGGGAATCGCTTGTACGGGTTGATAGCGACGCAGAACAAGCCCGAGTACGTCTGCAATATAAAGACGACGTTCTGTAAGTTCAGCATTTTGCCGGTGTCTAATTTGCCGGTAGCACACACATAATTTAAGTTTCATCAGAATTGAATCTTGCTGCAATCTCGTTTGAGCACAACGAGAGGACAGCGTTTGGCCGCCGACCACCTCTTCGCGTTTCCTTTTCTACTTGGCGTCGATAAGCAAAATCGTTACAGCCAACATTGTGCACATATGTACTTGCTAGAGTATAGTGCACATTTGTACACGCTAGAGTATTGTGCACATTTGTACATGCTAGAGTATTGTGCACATATGTACACACGACATGTGGCTGAAGGGGGCGTGAGCGTGTCTACTTACGTAAATAAGGTTGCTGTAGTACCGCTCCTTCAGGTTGTGGAGAACGGACGCATCGTTTAGGTAGGTCAGGTTGGACATGTCCTCGCACTTCTCGAACTTGGGCGGGTTGACCTGTTGGAGGAGGTCTTTCTTGACGGTCCGCTTGCCGCCGGGAACATCGACGACGACATCGTCGCCCTTTTGGCTCTCGATGTTGCCGAGTACGTAGCCCTCCTTCTCGTCGGGCACCCAGACCATCTTCTTGCCATCGTACGGCTTTGTCTGGTCCTTGCGCTTCTGCTCGAGCGACACGAACAGAAATGCGGTCGGATCCGGATCCGGAGCCATCTTGTTGGAGCTTGTCGGTCTGGTTGGAATGGCGGTTGCCGGCGCTTCGAAATCCTACTAGCAGTCGTCGGGGTGGGATCGCGGCACGACGAGACGCTATGCGACAAGCTCGCTAAACGATGGTGGCTGGAGATGCCAAATAGCTCCCTGTAAAAGGTAGGCACGAGAGAGAAAAGCAAGAAGCATTTGCGTCAATCAGTAGTTTGGTATCTGCATCATCTCGTCAATGGTGTGGTATTATTCCACGGTATGCCGACGTCCTATTCGACTAAGATCCAGTCGCGCTAGCACGTCGCTAGGGATACGAGTGAGCTAGGGCCTTACTGCGTGAGTAGTGTGGTCTCAGTAGTTCGCTTTGATGCGATAACATTAGACACAATGTAGCGCCTCTGCTGGTGTGAATGTTCTGCCTGGAAAAACAGCTATTTCTGTAGCCGACTCTGACTAAGTTCAAACGGGATGGTTCTAAATGTACAGTGTCCTACGAGTCGTAGCTCTGAGTTAGGTAACAAAGCGATAAGGTCTTGTGAAGACGCCCTTCTGCACAACCGCAATAAACAAGCAGCGAGGTACTGCGTGGATCTGAAAAATTGCGAACAGCAGCAACGGAGGAAGGCGGTGAAACAAAAGGCGTCAATAAACGCTGCACGCCTACAAGAAAGAACAGATATAACGTTGATGGTGAGAAAGACCGGTTGGTTGAGTGCGTGACTCAGACGCGTCTGACTACACAGCGAACCAATCTGTCAGTTGATGACGCTAATCGAAGCCGCCGTTGTGATTTTGTCAAATCCTGTGAACGAATGCGATTAGCCGCTGCTGGAGTGGGCGTGTCTTTTTCTGGCGGTAGCGGCAGTCAACCGTCAATAACACGCATGCAATCGTTGATTCGTTCATTGCCTCTGCATTCTGGACGAGTAGAATGAAGTGCTCTCTTCCCTTTTCCTGCGCTAGCCGCATAAGCGCAGAGAAGGAGGATAGACCTCAGCTCGACGGCGGGACGACAACAAAGCACCTGCCACAATTTGCGGCGGCAGGAGGAAACAAAGGCAGCCCCGCTCTGCCGGGCGCTCTGATGGGCGGTTCGCATGCGGTGACACGGGGCGGAGTCTTGGCTAATCGCCCGAGCTTGGTCACATAATCGCTCGCGTCGCTCAACCGCTGAGCCATTGGGTAGCCTAGCAAAGTTAGTGGCGACGGTGGTGGTCATAGTGATGGTTAGATAGATTCGATGCTAATCTATCTGGGTCCGATCATGACAAGACAAAGAAGGTACATAAGACAGGCAATAAACAGCTAAGAAGTTAATCGAGCGGGTGGATGAATTAATGGCCTTCGTCAACGGACTTGTTTTGTAGTCCTTCGTACGGCCGGAGGCGACGTCTGGGGGGGGGGCGTATTCATCTCTGTGAGGTTGGCCTCTCTATGATGGAAGGGTTGACGTATCCGTAACGGGCACAATTGGCGCAACAGCAGCTACCGATTGGTTTACTTGAGGGAAGCCGCCTTCCAATTTGGATAATGGTTTGCTAGCGATCGTGACCAATGTCGCGATTGTGGCGAACGAATTGAAGAGTGTGGAGTCACTAGTCCTTCGATCGAGTTTCTGTTGTTCCAACAATACAACTCAATCCAAACTCCATCTTTCTCCTCAGACAGCAGAAGCTCTGACATCGCGCACTGATGAGCAGACCGCAGCAGCGATGCCGAGAGGTGACGCGTTCCACCATGCGCGTCAACGGTGCGCTCCACGGGCATTCCTCCTCGTCGACGACCAGGTAGATGGAAGATGGGCCTATTTCAAGCTTGGGCTTGCTCTCCGGGTACGTTCGTCCGTCGTTCCTCTAACAGCAAGTTGCTGCTTGGCCGTTGCAGATCGAGTACTAGAAACAGTACTAGCCTGTAGTCGAGTTAGCCGTGTCTTGATCGACACACTGGCCACAAACTGGCCAAACGAAAGAACACCGAACTTACGCTGAGGGGGAACGGCGAAGCTACTGTGCGTCTAGTCGGCCGCGTTCGGACTCTTATATAGGCCCGTCAGTCCGTCCGTCGTGTCGTATGGGAGAGGCGCGACGGTACGGGCGATAACTACTACCGCCCGCTGCTACTACAGTTGGGTTCACCACCAGGATGGTAAGCATTGGTTTCCGGCTGGCTCATGCTAGTCGAAACTATTGGGAAGAAAGAGAAGCCTCAAGCAGGCAAGCGAGACAGTAGCAGCAGCGGCAGCGGCAGATCACGCCCGCGTTCCGACAGCCCGCAGAGGAATAGGCACCATCCACCCTCGCATACAGACGCACGAAGGCCGTGTCTCGAAGACACACCACAGCAGCACGATAGATAGACATAAAGAAAGAGAGAGAGAGAGAGCAAGAGATAACTAGAAGGATAGCCCAATTGGCACTACTTCTTCTATGACGACTAGCTGGAGAATGGCTACGACCGTTTTAGGTAGGAGACGGGCCGGCCGTTGTTACACAGACGCCCACAACGGCACACATACATAGAGATGCCTACATACATGCCGATACATACAACACACATGCATGCCGATACATACATACACTTACATGTCGATACATACATACATACAAATACATGTCGATACATACATACACATACTTATATGCCGACACATACATCACTTACACTTACACCCATACAAACACACACACTCGCACGCACAGAAACGAACGTCTTCTTCCGTCTACGAGAGAAGAAGAAGAAGAAGAAAGTCCTTGTGTTCTCTAGCAACGAGTCTTCTGGTTCGGTTGGCTGTCAGCAACAGCGGCCTCTGCCCTCCCGGCCGCTCGCGTCAATCGGCCACTCAGCTCGGGCCATCTCAGTTGGTTGGGTCGATCAGCTCATCAGCGGGTCAATACGGCAGGACGCCAGCAGGGGCGGCAGTCGCGGGTGACAAAAACAACAACAACAACACCGCCACCACCACCACAACAACAGCCACAACAGCCATCAACCACCAACAACAACTGGTTCGAGACCACGAATCACGATTACGAGAGATAGAAGAGATACGACGAGAGCGGTCTAGGGAGAGCAGGTTTGTTGAACAGCTTCGATGGACGACGCCAAAGAAAGAACGTTACGCCCTCAACAACGGGCCCACAGCACACAGCCCTCGCTCGACCGTCGAAATCACCAAACACAGTCAACTTAGACTAGTCAGAGCCATAACAGTGTTGGTAGTTGTAGCAGTAGTAGAAGTGGCAGTAGTAATAGTAATAGTAGCAATAGTATTAAATGTTTTTTAAGTATAATAACAAACGGCCCTGACACGCACGGGCAGCGTTCCTTTGTTCCCAGGCACCGTCACCTCGAGTTTATACTTCTGGACACGAAGATACAAAAGCAACAACAACAACAACAACACCTGCAATTACAAACAAATCGGCGCGACTAATGTTGCAATACACCGGACGCGATCACTCTGACCCTCGCAGCTCGTCTGACTTGGCAGTTCGATTTGAGTACATGGATTATTAAATCAAACTCGGCAGAAAACTGTCTTCCTATACAAGGCATTGTTGTGGGTAGTGTTGTCTATACATGGGCAGATGTGAGCTGGTCGACGGTGGTGGCTGTTTGGCACATACAGATCTGTGCAGCACAGAGGGTTCCGATCAGGAATGCGCACATAACTACATGACGCTACATTAACTTAAGGCAAACTGAGCTGGTATTTTGTAGATTATTATTACTACTCGCACATCGAGGCCGACAAGGTGAAATACGAAATCCGAGTTAGTTGCCCGAGAACTTTTACGTACATCAGCGTCCGCATGAGTAACCAATAACTATATTCTTCATTTAGATTCCACACGTTCGTATAAACCCTTGAATTTTCCCTATACATCTTGACTTTAGCGCGTTTGTTCTTGAAGTAGACCTGTATATTCCTCATAGTTGTATGCCTGTTTTAACATTGAAAACGCTTGCAATCAGTTCTATCGTTACACTACAATACAAGTCTCCGTTATTTAAAATGAGATATTAAGCAATTGAGTTAAAAGCTCGTAGTCAAGGCTATACGCTAAACAACAGCGTGGTTCTGGCTTTTTATTTGCTACTTCCGAGGAATGGATCCGCCACTCCTGAAATTGTTAGGTAAGCCAATCTAATAGTTAGGTATCAATCCATTTTGCAAAACCCTTTAAATTGTAAACTTAAAATAACACAATGGTAGTAATAGTAATATTACATTAACAACGTGACGGAACTCACCGACACTTGGAGGAACAAGCAGCTCATGCGAGAATTTGCACCTCTTTGATCTTTTTTTTAAATCTTTCTTGTACTTTTTGCAGCAAAGAGCTGTCGATTTTTAGAAGAGGGGGGGGGGGGGCAAGCGCGTGCAGTTCACCTATCTTGATACTTCAATGACTTGATAAAGACATACATATTAAACGAGTTGTTAGGTGGAAAACCAGACATACTGTCGTTTTCAGCAGAAAATTCTTTGGTACCATATCTATAGTAGTTTGGTTCGTAACATGATTTTCGTAAGCCGTTTCGTCCCGAGCCCTTCCCCATGGCAGATTACCATGGGGTCCCGTGCTGACAGAGGAGGCTCGTTAACGGCCCCCAGGTACAGACCGTACACAAGCCGCTAATGTCGTTTCTCTGTTAACACTCAACCCTATGGGGTTTTAACATAAGGGAAACGGGGGGAAATGGCTTACACTAACCATATCGAACCCCCATCAAACGGTACTAAAATTATATCTATATGCTGATAGGAATGCTTTATTCAAGTTCCATTCTAGATAACCAGCGTGTCAACATTAGGGCTGCATTTATTCTTTATGGAAACCGGTCGAATTTTCAAATACGCTTATTTGGGATACATTTTGGAGTACACTCGAACGTATTGTACAGCTCTTTGTTCGAATGCTGGTAATTTTTCAGACCAACAATCTATACTGAGATGACGAATGCGGTTATTGGCGATACTGAGATTATAAACAGTTTGAAATACATTGATAAATCTTTAGCACGAATGAAGGTCGGATACAGTTAATTTCTTGCGATGTTCTGCGAACTACAATACATCTCTAACATGCTCGCTATATTACGTGATGGTTAATGTCGTTATACGTAAATCTTTGGTGATACCCTTTGTGATATAAGTGCTTGGCCACCAATGGTGTGGTTGTTGTGCGCACTGCTATTTTCAAAAAGAAGAGCAATGCTTTTCTTACACAGATAGGTAAAAAATGAGTAGCAGCCCAGCCCTAAAAGAGTTGATTGTCTCTTGCATATTTTTAGCAGTCTCAGACGCTCCTATACAGCTTTGCTTACGTCACCAACGGTTTGTGAAAAAGAGTTTCTTGGGAACACCCTGAAGTTGCTTTAGCCTTATCAACAAAATACTTTTCGGGCTGACCCTAGCCAAGATTTAACGTCTACGGGACTGCTTTATTTCATTGCCTTATAGACGAACCTCCATAAAGACAAAGAACCGGGGCTTATGTGTCCCTTCCGATCGCGAGGCGCAGGCGAATGCACCACGCCACTGGGCTTGACGCTCTAGCCTTATCAAGAAAGATTTTTAACTCGGATGCGAAAGTTCGTTCACGTAGGAAGTCCTTTATACATGCAACCAGTGTGTCATCTATAACACATATAGGTAGCATCTGAGCCCGTTGGGGACGAACGATGGTCTGGAATTTAAGACCACCTCCTCAAAAAATGTTTAATTCTAGGTAGCATCTGAATGTTTTTTTTTACATGTGTGAGAGTTTTAATAGCAGATCTAAAATCAAAGTATATTATATCAAAGCATTTAGACATACGTGTGTACTCGACCCAATCGTACTGCATGCTTATTAACTAAACAATGCGGTTGTTTGTTATTTAAATGGTGTCAGTTGACGTGCCCATGGATGGAAATTGCTAATATACGCTCTAGGAGCTTGTAAAATACGACGGGAATGGATATAGGATATAGAGAGAGTCCAAGTATATGTACAGTCGAGAGTATAGACGATAAAAATGGATTTTCTACACTAACGTAGCTCAAACAATGACGTGACTGCAACAAGTTCTACAGCTGGATTCTTCATGTTATACTCAACTGCACTGGCCGCTGTCCTGACCTTGCTCCTTCATGATGATTGTCTGTTTTGCTCACTTCAATACTTTTGGAGGGCAAAAAAGTAAAGGTGATGAAGTGAGGTGGTTAAAAAATTGACTCAAGTAACACTGTATAAATACATTTCTGATATCGTCTTACGATTGCCAGACAGCTTTCTGAGTGACCCCATATATAAATATATATATATATATATATATATATATATATATATATGCTTATACGAATATATACCATGAATCATATCGATACAGAAAGTGCATGGCTCTGGCGGGCTTTTTAGTATGACGGAATAATTATGAGTTATTGAGTTTGAACGTAAGAATTCTTTCATAGCCATCCCTGCTTGTCCTAAATTACACTATGTTGTAATGCATTACTATTATTATATTTATATTATTGAGGTTTAGACGTGAACTATGTGGCTATATTTATACAGATAGATAAGTGTCGTACAACTCGGCTCAGCTGATTAATGCGGTAACGGGTGTGAGCTGGATGCCTGCCACTTAGGCTTAATACGTATGGTCGGTGAGTGCTCATTGCATAGACCAGACCGTCACTTAAATAGGGGTCGTCCGTGCATTGTCTGACAGTGACCTCCAAAGCGATGCAACAAATCTTTGTAGTCATGGGAGAGCCGTGTTGTGGTGACTCCTTGCAAGTCAGTCTGTGATAACAAATGGGACTGGGCCGTCTATCAGTACGTTTTTGGGTTGTACAAAAGCGGCAAGTGTATAGATATATGTTCTTCCTCTATATATATATATATATATATATATACACAAACTGAGACATTACGACCTACCGTGTGTCATCAACGCAGGCTGACGTCCTAAACATGCCGCTATTAATGAGACCTTCAGCAGAGCCCTTAGATCATACGGGCGTCCGCGCATCCTTGAACCCCCAAGCCTCTGCGCGGAAGACGGCAAACGTCCAGATGGGATGACACTTACACCATTCGAGCGCGGCAAAATGCTGGTTTGGGATGCAACCGTTACCGATTCTCTAGCACCTTCTATGGTTGGTGGCGGCGCATTCGAAGCTGGTTATGCAGCACACCTTGCGAAGACCAGCAAGCTAAGAAAATACTCATCAATTGGCTATCCTCACGAATTCTGGCCTCTCGCGTTTGAGACCTTGATCTCCTGGTGCTCGGACCAGACAGCTGGTCCGCAAAGTCGGTACTTTGTTAAATCTGTCAACCGGTGATAGCAGATCATCGCCCCTTATTAACAACGGTGGTTCTTGACATTTAACGCAAAACGCGGTCTTCGTTCGGGGCGCACTTCTGAAGTAGTCTCGGCCTAGCCTAAACGAAGCGGACACGTGATAGTCACAATAAACATCCGCTAGGCGCATTAGTTTAGCTAATCTTCCGTGATATGTGTCCCACATGCATCATGTAATATACGGAAAATTAATGCAGAGTATATATATATATATATATATATATATATATATATATATTATAATACGCGCTTTATTAACAATAAAGGGATATATGTATATACCGTTCTAACTCCAAGTTATGCGTACCTTCGTTGGCAGCGGGAGTGTAAGTATCTCTCTCTTTTGGTATATATACTCCCAGAATTTGCCCGACAAACTTTGATTGGATTTTACAGTCAGGTTTATTATCACACATGGTATGTACAAAAAGTACAGTTAAATGATTAGGGATGAGGGACTAGAATACAGGAGGCAGCATGGTATCTATCGCAAGATCGAAACATGAGTTCAAGCTATTTGGAACCCGGGGGTCGTGCACAGCACGTGTTGAAAACCATGCACGACAAACCTAGTCACCACATGGCGGTTACACAGTCTCGAGCCTTTCCATGCCTGCATTTTGCATTGCTCCGGCGCTAAAGAAATTGCATCGATTTCAGCAAACTTGCACTCCGACGTTTTGAGAACGTAGACGCATTTGAGAGATGCCGATAGGTTGAAACGTCGTCTTCCTCCTCTCCTCCTCGACGAATAGGGGGGGGGGGGGGCGCTCATGAGAAGATAGGTTGGTCGATACCGGGCTGAGCTAAGGAGGCTCAGAACTCGCTTGAGGTACGCTGCCTTCAGGTAATTTAGATGCCCGAAGCTGGAGTGAGATCGTGCCAGATTATTTCGATACCTTAGGTGGCGGTAGGTCGAAACGTGCCAAACGAAGTCCATAGCAGCTAAGCGCTAATTTGTTGGACACATTTTGGAAGACCCTGTATATGTTCTCGCCGGGAATAATTGATTACATGAAATAAATGAATTGTATATATATCTATCCTTTCTGTGGAAACCCCAATCAATTTCATTGTACACAGCAGAGATGTTATAGCAAAGCACTTGGGTGCAATTAAATTGCACCTAAGTGCTAAGGTTACTTATGACAAACAAAGCCGTGTATCCTTTTCGGGGCTACGACGGAATTCTTCGGAGAGGCAAAGTAATACAGAATGATGCACTTAGAGCAGTTTTTTCTAGAATGCGAAGAGATTCAGTCCGTGACTTGTTCAGTCGTTTTAACCTACCAACGGTGGGATGCATTTACACGCTGCGGGTTTCAATGTTAGCACACAACATTTCGCGAGATAGTGTGCCTACCCAAATCGCATTTCCACTACCCCCTACCCTCTGCCAAACATCAACTAGGCGTGCAACAACTTTTGCAGTACCCTCAGCACCCCTGAAGTCTAGTCAGCACGAACTTGCATGCCGCCTCCTTGAAATCTGGACGTGCAAAAGATGCCTAACTACGAAACACCTCTTCGTTTGTAAATTAAAACAGTGGATTTTAATTTCACAGTAGGAATCAGGCTTGTAATCTGGGTATAATTGGAATTTAAACTGATGAACTTTTGATATAGGGACACACAATTGGGTTGGATAGTAATATTACCTACGTGTTTCTACCCATAGTTGGTAAGATGCTGTGCTAGTGAACTTTCTGTTAAATGCGTTTTTTAATACCATGTACAATGACCATGACTTCGTTTTTTTCGTGAGGCTAATGCCCGTGTACGGTTTTGCACTAATACAAGAACTACTTCGTTTGTATGTATATCTGCAAGTGTGTTACCTCATATATTGTTCTGCGATCTAACAAACGCACCAACTGCTGTTTTGAAGTCCTTGAGACGTTTAATAACCACTGTGATTAGCGATTTTGTAAAGTGCTGATACAAAGCACTCTTTGGACTTTGTCGAGACTGATCTTCTAGTTTGTTGTTTTACGCATCTTTTTTCAACTATTTTTATTCAGCGAGGACTTAAGCGTTGTGAACTGCAGTTCCGTGGAAAAAAACACGTTTGGAATTGTATATATATATATATATATATATATATATATATTTACATACATACAGGGAGACTAATATACTCGTATATATATTTATTTACATACATACTGGGAGACTAATATACTGGTGCGTAACAAGGTGTTCATATATCTATCTATCTATCTATATATATATATACACAGGAAGACATCTTAATATAGAAACGTGTACGTAAATGCCTAAGCGATTTGTGAGTGCAATCTATGCAGATTTTTGTGCGGTTCATAAGCGTGCGACTGAGGAGGTAGGCGCCTTTGCCACGAGGTTGAGTCGAGTTGTGCTGCGATGCCCTACCCCGCGCTGCTTTGGCTGTGGCTGTGGTGGCGTTTTGTCGACGATTTTTTTGTGTGCCTGCGTGCGCGTATCCCGTGTAGCCCGGCGTTCGGCAGTAGAGCCCCGTTTTCTATCGGCAGGCGATATCGGCGATCACTGTTGACCACCGCTGCGTTGGCCGGCGTTGGTCGATGTGGTGTCGGGTTTGGGCGTCGGGTTGTTAGTTCGGGCCTTGGTTCTATGCGCTCTATGACGCCGCAAAATGACCGGCAGACTTTCGGCGACAGCTACAGCGCCTTCCTGAATAGTCGCTCCCGCCTCCACCCCTCTCTTGCTTCTCTCTCTCTCTCTCTCTCTCTCTCGGAACTCTCATGACGGTTCTCCTTAGGCCTGACCGTATCGAAGGGCCAAACCGGCGATCGGGGAGATCGGCTTGGGCTGAACTTTGGCTAGGCGCGTGAAATGACGCCAAACAAAAACTCAACAAAAGAGGAAAAATGTACGAAGGAAAAGACGGAAACACAAAGGGAAAGAAGGGAAAGAAACAAACACGAGAGAGTGTGGGAGAGAGAGAGGGGGAACGGGGTGACACAACGACCCGTCATAAATTGGCATGGTGTCACCGCGAGTGACGTTTTGGTATATCGCTAGTGCCGGCTGCAGCAGGTCGCCGCTGGGTAGTACCAATGGCTGTATTATTGGGTACCACCACCACCACCTACAACACCTCTCATTGCCATTTCGTGTTGCCCTGGTGGCCGGTGTCTTGACAAAAACAGCAGCAACAGCAATATCATTGACAACCTGTGCCGCGGCTATGAGCGTAAATGCTCCACATAACGCATCCACATATATATATATATGTATATATATATATATATATATATATATATATATACTTTTCTGTTTTCACTCATTTTACGATCTGGTCCTCCTTAGGGGTGACGAAATCGGCTGAACGAAAGAGCACCTATAGGTTGGGTTTAACAGAATGCTGGGCGTGAACATTGCCCTCGGAAAGAGGCTGGTGTTATTGCTGTTAGATGGTCAGGATAGACATGATCGAATTTCGGCATGGCATATTTGCCTCGACACTCGTCCGACCGGTAGTCCGCCATAGGTCAGCCCTCACCAACACCAACAACAGAATCATCACCCACGCATGGTATGCCCTGAGCCACGGAAGCATGCTGCACTCTCACACTACCTCCTGCCTTTATTATAGCGGCTGCTGCTCTAGCATTAGGTTGCTATGTATTCAAACTCTTTTGACCAGTCAGACGGCTAGTAAAGTAGTCAAACGTACGGACGGAAAATCGAAAACATGCCTGATAGTGTTATATGAAGGAAAACATGCCTAATAGTATCAGATGAACAACTCAACATGAAGTCGGCCTCTTCCCAAAATGTGGGCCACATTTTATATACATTATACGAGTATTTGTTTGTATATCGCAAAAGGTTTGTCAACTAAATCAGAATCAAGCATACTGTCGTAACAAAGATGAGTACGCGTCAATTTTATCTCGCCTGAATTATTTTTTCGTTTTTATGTGGTTATGGTGAATTTATGTAGTATTGAACTAAACACTCTCTCAGTTGTTATAGTAGGTTATTTTCCAAAAGAACAATTGCTACGCCTTCTTTTATTACACGCGTTAAGCTTCGCGCGGGTGCTTTCAGATTGCAAGGCCGGGTCGGGGCAAGCTGCGCAATGTTTAGTGTACTCCGGCACGTTCTCTTGTTAGAAATAGGTTGACAATCGTTGCCCGCAAAAGGGCGCTTGTTTCCGAGGCGTATCAGTAGACCCGATTAGTCGCCGAACTACCTTGTCGAATAGTTGCGTGTTTGGGTTCCCGAAGCCGCTGACTTTTGTAAATACCAGGCGGTAAAAGCAAAAAGCGTTGAAGGCGACATACTTCGCGCGGATCTTATGCGTAGGAACCTAAGAGAATGCTTGCATTTTTCCTTGTAATAAAGTATGACTTTAAATCAATAATCTTGCGTGTAGTGCCATTATTGTTGATAATTGTCTGGAAATGTCGAAGCGGTTCTCCTACAGACAAAGGTGTGAGAAAATAGCGAACATATAAACGCCACAATAGCGGTACCCAATGTTTAGGCTGCGTACAGTTTGTACAACATCCAGAAAGGATTACGCAAATTAGAGCGTTTCTAAGCGCCTTTACTGATCATTCGGGATAAAGCCCTGAGGATTGTGTATAAATGATACAACAAAATTGATTTAGACATTTTAATGTGTTTAACGACATATTACCTAACGGACGTCCAAAAACAGCAACCAGTGGGAAATATGTGGCCCGTGTAAAAGTTGCGATTGACGAAAACTCAAAAATAGTATTTGCATAGCTAGAGGAGACATGGAGCTTAAACGCAATGTGATATCCTCCATGAAATCCTTCACAACTATCTCGGACTCACCGAAAACTCTACCTAAGGCATATTTTGTGAGTTCTCACAGGATAATTTTGTTAAGAATACTTGATCAAGCCAGAGGGTCTTCTTCGTTTCCCAGACTTGTCACAGGTGGCGTGACTTATGTACATTTATATTACTTTGTACTCAAGTGCCAGAGTTTGCATTAATCAGGAGTTGAAGCGTCTCCACTCATGAAAGTGAAGCGCCGGAAGAAGGCAGTACAGTAACGAGCGATTGGTATTTTCTGAACATTCTGGCAACCGTTTTTACTGCGTTCACACGGAATAGCTCCAAAGCGTATCTTAAACGACTTTTTTCTGTTCTTTCTTCACCACAATAACGCGCCAGCCCGCAGGACTGAAAACAGAGTGTAAAAATAAATAAAATTAAATAGAAGCGCAGTCAACAATGCGTATCAACGGCACGTATGGATAAGATGATTTTTTTAATATATAATTATTTATTATAATTTATTAAGAATACAGATGGAGCGACAATTGTCTTCTGAAAACGCGTGCACTGGGAATATTACTCTATCTCGTATAGAGTGGGTTTGGACCACTTCAGCACCGTGCCGCGGACGGACGCCGCGTTCCCGCGTTGGGCGTCGAGGTCGAGGTGCTGTCTCAAGAAAGCCGCAGATCTCTTGTCTCCGGTTGCGAGGTTTAGCTGCTCGCCGACTCTGTGGAAGAGTTTGCGGATGAGGTTGCCTGGGCCGCCCAAAGTCTCGAACGCTAGCGGTTGGAATTCATGTAGGTACCCTATTGAAGCATATTTTGCGAGCTTCCTTGTCTCGGCTAGATTACCAGCGTAACCTGCTGAGGCCGCCCCGCCACCGACCATTGAAGGTGCTAATGAGTCGGTAACTGTAGCGTCCAAGACAAGCATCCTGCCCCGGCTGAAGGGGGTTAGATACATCCCGTCCGGGCGTTTGCCGTCGTCGGCGGAAAGACCCTGGGGCTCTAGAATACAGGGAAATCCGCTAGATCGGAACGCTCGGCTAAAAGTGTCGTTAATACTGGCATGTCTGGGACGCCGTCCTGCACTCATGACGCACGACAACCCATGATGGGCTAGCTTGTCAACAGGTTGACCACACTTGCATTGGTGAGGAGTTACAAGAGCACAGCCGAGCCGAACTCCTGCCCCGATTCGGGTAGTTTCGTCGTTCAAAAGGGTGCCCAGTGGGGCGCTTGGAAGCACATGCAGCTAGGCCCCGGATCCCTTAGCGGAGACCGCCCGAAGACGAGCCTTTGCGGCGTCGTCAATGGCGTCCGCGAGTAAGCCGCAATATAATTTTCATGCAACAACGCGCTCCAGTCGTTTTGGCTCTGAGGATTATCCGGGGCACCACTGCAAATTGTCTTTAACTCCTCTTGAAGGCGTCTTGTAAGGTCCTTGTACTGAACAGCGCCGGCTTCGAAGAAAAGAGGAGACTATAGCTGGGCCATACGAGATAAGTGGATCCGGGATCCCCAGGCCTGCTTTGGAAATAGGTAGTTGCACTTGCTTTCGAGCGGGGGGTGCCAGCGAAAGATTAAGGAGAGACTCGAGGGTGTTCAGCGTGAACTCGTTCAATGGACAAAGGTCGTTCAATTGCCCTGTAAGATTAGCTCCTCAAAGAAGGTGGTTGACCCTAGTGGCTGAGAACGACGAGCGAAGTAAAAACAGAGCGCGATGAGCGCCGAGCGGGGTGAGGTTGTTAGCGACGTCCTTTAACACGTTTTGTCATTTTTTGAGAACGCGTGCGAGCCCTTGCGGTCGGAGGGGGACTCCCAGAAGCTCCAGGTCGTAGTAAGTAGGTAATCTTACAACCCGGCAATAAAGCTTGGAGGGGACGGAGGTCAGACGCCTGCGCACTATCACCCGTAACGTAGATCTCGTACTTCTTGGGATTCAGCTCCAAGCCTGAAATCTGGCGAAATTCGAGCACGCGCCGAATATCTTCGGCAACCGTGGATGCGTCTCCCCCCAGTACACCATCATCGAGGTACCAAATGTTTAGTGAGCTGTTAAGGGAGTCAACTAGCTCTTTAATGCTCAGGCAAAACAATGAGGAGCCAGAGGATTACCCTGCTGCAGTCCCGTGGCCAAATATATGAGATCATACGGGAGAACCAGATAAGAGGAGTAACGGTACGCTTGATGGACATGGTGTGGCAACTGGGGCAGTGCGCTCCGACCGCCTTTAACAAGTGATCCCGTCTTACAGAGTTGAAGGCATTCCTAAAATCCAGCTTTACGAGAACCCCAGGTAGTGAGCGTGAGTCGATAAAAGCTCGGGCGGCATGCACGGCGGCCTCGGCCGCGGCTTGTGCCGCAAAGCCAAGCTGGTGGGGACCAATCGCCTCGCGGATTCTATCCCTGGTTCTATTACAAGCAATCTTTGCGGCTAGCCTGCGCAGGGTGGAGGAGCACGCAATTGGCCTCACTTGTCTTTCTTCTGTAAGGCAAAAAGCCTGGCCTCAAAGATTATAGGTCGCAGTTGAGGTGGAGGGACGCCCTACAAGAGCAAATCTACGATTTTGGCCAATGCGGCTGCCAACCGGCCGGCTGTGTCCCCCAATGTCGGAGATAGTAGGGCTATTAGCAGTCGTGGTCGGATGAAGTCAAGACCCCCGGTGAAAGTTCGGGCAAATTATGAGTAATTAACGGATAGTGCGCCGTCTAAATCGGTGTGATGGAAAGCTACTCTTTATAGGAAATGTATTTAAATAAGAATTCATTAGACTAGTGACTAGCCTACTAAAAGTGTAGGGTGAATTTGATTGATGCGGAGGCTAACGTGTAAGTAACTAAAAGGACAGGTGGGTTCAGTTAGAACAAAAGTTATTGCAGAGCATTCAAGCAATGAAAAATAATCCATTATCGAGAAAATGCCGTAAGCGTCAGTTCTTTGTGGCAAAGGAAATTCAAAGTAAGAATGGCCGAACAAGCGTTTGTAACGTTACTCGAGCCAAGATGATCAGAGAAAGCTTCGATGAAAATAGCAAAGGGCTTTATTAAATGCATGCCTCTCTTCCTTATTTGGATTTTGCCAGTTGTCCAAAGCACATGTAATAACATTGGTGGTGCAACGCAATTCCTATTATTATTATTATTATTATTATTATTATTATTATTATTATTATTATTATTATTATTATTATTATTATGTCCTCAATCAATTTCCTGAATAACCTATTTGCAGAAAATCTTCTGTGTCCGCTCTGACGCCATTCTGCGATAAAGATTTTGATCTTGTCAAGAAGGAAAGCCTGACGACATGCCAACCTTGATAAAATCACAAAGAGTTGTTGCCAAGAAACACAGTAACTGGATCCGTTGCTCATAGTAGACCTGATTGGGCTCTAAGCTTTTTCTCTTCGGGAGTGACCGTAGGGCCTGGTTACGTCGTTCACCACATAAGACAGGTTCATGTTGTGCTATTCCCGTGAAGGCCGATGCTGTACATTTGGAGAAACAAGCAAAGCGTCACGATTAAATAAAATACAAATTTGGTGACTCTCTATCTGTCCATCGTGTCCTGACACACAATATACAGAGTCTTCTAAAACCATATGTACTTTGTTTAAGGCTTGGTAGAGCTTGGCAAAAAAAAACATTTGTCCGAATAGAAGGAGGGGCAAAAACTGCTCTAAAGTCTTTTTTCTACAGTACAGAGGCTGTATACTATCGAGTGTATTTGCAAGTACTCATGAATAAAGCTATGTGTTTCATTCATTCATTCTATCACGTAGTTGTACATAATCTACATTTGCGGAAGAACCGATATGTTGCTATGTCATCCATTGAAGCTTCTACGTGTAGGCAAAAGGCAGAATAACTGTTTAAATATAAATAGATAATTAATTTCATCCTCACTCCTAAACAAAGCGTTTCCGCCCCTACTTCCATTGGGAGAAATTCTCTTCTTGCCGAGTTCTACCAAGCCTTAAAATAAATGCATACGGTTATGAAAAACGCTGTACACATATATATATATATATATATATATATATATATACCGCATATTTGTACACGTAAAGATTGATATGTATATGCAAAACGTTGTCCTTCTCATATTTGGACAACTGCTTTTACACTAAGGAATCCAACTTCCTTACAATGAACGACTATCCACGATGATATGTAAACAGATGGCACTCATCTACCTTTATTTTTGTTGTTCGGTTCTTGTTTTACTTTGTGCTGCTGTTGTTCGCGAGCTCGCAAACGCTGAGCTCTCTAAAAAGTAGACGACGAATTTCTGCTGCTACTACTACAACTACTACTACATTCTTGCGTGAATGACCGTGGAGAGACATAGACGGCTGCCGCTTGTCTAGACAGATGACTCAGTGAGCACCTCTTCGGTGAGCGAGGGCCTCGACGAGAAGTGCCTTGTTTGAAATAGCAATGGGCAGATGATGCCACCGTCGCTGCTGTGATTGCTGGGAACCCACCCGTATGACAATGACGGTGACAAACAAGATGACGATTGAATAATCTCGAGGTGAAAATGTATCAGATGTATGAATGTTGACGGCTTCAAGCCGAAAAAAAAGTTAGTATATTTTGATAATGCTAATAATAATAATAATAATAATAATAATAATAGCAAAGCCAAGATTATATTTAGTCGTCACAAGTACTCAAGCAATAATAATACAAACAGTATTGTGAATAATATATAATTATTATATTAGTAATAATAATAATAATAATAATAATAATAATAATAATAATAATAATAATAATAACACCGGTGGATCGTCCAGACATGCCGAATTAAGCAGTGTGATTATAAAGTATCTTAGGATTGCCGGTATACTATTTACACTTGAACCGAGAGGTTTAGTGTCCGCTGGGAAAGAAAGACCTGATAGAGTGACCATTGCATTATGGTCACATGGAAAGTCCCTAGCCTGGGATGCAATGATTTCGTGCACAACCGCGGCTTTCTATTTACATCACAGTCATCAGATGAGCCAGGGTGTGTAGCAAAGCACGCGGACGCCAGAAAACGGGTTAAAAACGCTGGACTGGGAACGATATTTATTTTTGTGCCTATTGCCATGGAGACACTAGGACCAATCAGCGGGGGAACCGAAGCATTTTTCAAAGATTTAAGTAAGCGAATTCAGGAGGTCACAAGCGTCCGAAGAGAAGGCAAATTATTGAGGCAAGCGTTGTCCTTGGCTGTTTGCAGAGGGAACGCGGCATCTATTTTAGGCGCCATGGAGTGAAGTAATTCTTTAAAGAATTTGCAATAATTCGTTCAGACCGCACATTTGTAACATTGTCAACCATGTAATAAATAATAATATTAATAATAATAATAATAATAATAAAAATAATTTTGGGAAACAAGGGTTTATTATTATCATTATGTACATGTATCACAATTACTAATATATTAATTATATAATATCTACAATATTGCTTATATTATTATTGCTCGAGTGTCGCTGACCACTCAAAATCACCTTGGCGTTGCCTCTCTGAAGCTCCAATGACACTCTCTGTAGGAGAAACGCGGTCGATCTTGGCTCCGCTGTAGCCTCAAAGAGCTTCTTCCCAAGCTCTTTCGTCAGTTTGAGTGCATCCTTGTTCCCAAACGCCAGATGACTCGAGACTAAACGCCATAACAATATAGTCCCTAAGAAGTATAGGCACCGCTTGTGAATCTCCCGTTGGTGAATGACGCGGCCGACACCCGCGCTGGCTAGTGCACGATAGCCGGGAGCGTACGTGTCAGAGACAGTGACGTCCCTCGCCAGAGGCCGATTACGGTCCCAGTCCCGGCTGGGAAGGCCATCCGGTCGACGCCTGTCGTCCCTCTGCAGTCCACTAGACTCCAGTGTGACGCGGTAGCCGGCTTGTCTGAGAGCGCGCCCAACGATGTCATTGATTGCATCATGACGGCCGTGCGTAAGCCCTGTCAGCATAGTGCAGCTAAGCCAGTGCAGGCCACGCTCATGCACCGTTCCACAGCATGGACATTCCTCTCTCTCAAACATGGCCAATGCCAAGTCTGAGGCCACTGGCGGCATGGAACTAGTCGTCGGCCAGCTTACTGCCGACCAGCTCGGACGGAAGCACGTTAAGCCACCCTCCGGCGGCGTCGGATGAGACCGCTTTCAGTATAATATAATCTACAGCTAAGTCGCAGGCTGACAAAAGGGTTAAGCGGGTAGCCTGAGGGGCGATTTGGTCCCACCCCTTCTGCCTAGTGACCTGTTTCTCAGAAGGACGACCAGACTGACGCGCTTCCCAGATCCTAACGTCGTCTTGTTGGTGGCTGACGAGTCCGCCGGCAGCAGTGGTCATTGCGAGGCGCAGCTATGCGACAAGGCAAGAAAGGCGGGCAAGGCAAGATCCGTGGCCGAGCGCACGTACGTATAAGACTTTTTGCACTCTCATTGCGTGCCGGAGCAGAAAGTAGGCTTGGTGTCTCCCGAGATTGCCCAGCCGCTGGTAACGCCGGGAAAGTTGGCCTCCCTTCTCGGCCAGTACCTGGCCAATCATGCCGGGGAACACCGCCGTATCCAGCAAGTCCAGTTCACACCGGTCCTTTACAAGGATGCCCGGGCTTGCTGTTGAATTCTGCGATACCCTGCTGTCTTTCTTCGGCTTCGAAGCCCTGTAAGAATAGCTTGCAATTAGCGGGGTTGAGCTGCAGTCTGCTCCATTGCTCGAACGCTCTAAGAATCTTGATGTCTCTGAGTAACACCGAAAGATCGTTGTCAATAATAATATTTATTATTATTATTATTATTATTATTATTATTATTATTATTATTATTATTATTATTATTATTATTTACAGTTGTGAGGTCTGAACTTAATATTGCAAATCTTTTAAGTAATTACTTTACCCCATGGCGCCTAAAATACATGCCGCGTTCCCTCTGCAAACGGTCAAAGACAACGTTTGCCTCAAGAATTGACCCTTTTTTCGGTCGCTCGTGACCTCCTGAATTCGCTTGCTTAAATCTTTGAGAAATTCTTCGGTTCCCTTGCTGATTGGTCCTAATGTCCTCATGATAATAGCCACAAAATTATATCTTGTTTTCAGTCCAGCGTATTTATTCCGTTTTCTGGCGTCCGCCTGATTTGCTACCCACCCGGCTATACTGCGTTGTGATGTAAATAGGAAGCCGCGGTTGTCAATGAAACCGTTGCATCCCAAGTTAAAGACATCCCATGTGGCTATAATGCAATGGCTACATCATCAGGTCTTTCTTCGCCAGCGGACACTATACCTCTAGGTTCAATTGTAGATGTTTTTCTTTCTTGGCTTTCCTAAGAGACCTCATACTCGCACTGTTTAGTTCAGCATGTCTGGACGGTCTACCGCCGCTCTTTAGGCAACTCAGTGGGTATAGGCAACTGGAAGCTACCATTTCTCCACACAGTTTGTACTGAAACGGCTCGCAAGCAAGAGCGCCAATTCTAAGTGTTGACATCAGGCGGAAAGAGTTAAAATCCAGCATGGTGCCGAGATGAGGCGAGGGTTATTTCTCTTCAGGAAACAAGCCTCTCTAAGACCGCTCATTTCGTTTGCTTTCGAGCATCTAGGCTATATTGATTGGGGTGTTCTTCTAAAGGGCCCGGATTCAGCATGGTTCTGATAGTATCCCGTGCTTTACTGGTATCATGTTTTATTTGTGGTCGAACTGCCTTCTCCACTTACGAGGCTGCCACCGGACCAAATCGAACCAGTGAAGCAGTGTAGCAGACAGGAGCTAGGTCAATGACACTTATTTTTTCCAGATTACGTCCGCGTATCGGAAGACTTGCTATCTGCCAGACGTTTTCTTCTAAATTAACATTTAGGACTTCACTAAGTATGTCTCTGCTAACGTCGTCATACGCGATTAATTTTGCAGGGCAAACCAAGCAAGGACATGTACGCAGTATGTAGTTAAATCTTGAAGACCCCAGGCTATATCTCCAAATGCACAGCGCAGCCTGTGGATGCAAACGTGTCAGTCGCGGGCAAATTTTGGTAAGGACTTCTTTCTTAAAACTGCAACACTCTTCTTAAATCTGTCGCGGTGATACTCACGCGGCTTATTTATTATTATTATTATTATTATTATTATTATTATTATTATTATTATTATTATTATTATTATTATTATTTATTATTATTATTATTATTATTATTATTATTCTCTGGAAAACAAGCGATATAGCTGTTGTGCTTGAGATACATCCCTTGTTTTTCAGAGCGCGTTCTGCAACCCATCTAGATTCAACTGCGCTGTGGCGTCAATACGACAAGGCTGCCGTGCATAAAACGATTACATCCCATGCAAAGCTTTTTCCATGTGACCATAGTGGAATGGTGACCCCAGGTCGTAGCTCACTGATACCATAAATACTTTTTGGCTCGGGTGTGGCTGGTATCCCTACAATTCTAAGAGCTCTTCTTACTATGGCGTTGAGTTCTGCGTGCCTTGTAAGTCTGCCGGAACTTTTTAGACAGTTTAGCGGATGCAGACCGTCTAAGTCAACAGGTTGGCCGCATGGCAGACATGAGAAAGGCTGGCGGACGGGGGCGCCCATTCGAAGGATGTACACGGTGTGTTCAAAACGTATCGCGACTTTTGAATTTTCATGGGGTTACGTATATTCGAATTTCGATTTTTTGTGGCGTTATGTTGGTACTCATGTCTCTCACTTATGCCGACAAGCTCGGCCATTTTGAATGTTCACTTAATTGTTGACAGCTGCTTTGCTTGCACGTGTTTTGGATCGTCTTCGATTTTTACCTATTCAAAAAAATGGATCAAAGAACCTGTATCAAATTTTGTGTGAAAAACGAAATTAAGGGCGCGGATGCATTCCGAATGTTGACTGTGGCATACGGAGAAGCTACCTTGGACCGAAGCAACGTTTATCGGTGGTACAAAATGTTCTCAGAAGGCCGAGAAGATGTGAACGACGAAGAGCGTGCCGGACGCCCGAGCACTTCAACAACAGACGAAAAAATTAATGAAGTGGAGAAAATGGTATTGGCCAATCGTCGAATCACCGTTAGAGAAGTTGCTGAGGACCTAAACATATCGATTGGCTCGTGCCATTCGATTTTTATCAATGATTTGGGCATGAGACGGGTCGCCGCGAAATTCGTACCAAAATTGCTCAATTGCGACCAAAAACAGCATCGCATGAACATTGCTAATGAGATGTTGGACTCTGTCCGCGACGACCCAGATTTGCTCCAGAGGGTCATAACTGGTGACGAATCGTAGGTTTATGGTTATGACGTGGAAACCAAAGCTCAATCATCTCAATGGAAGCTGCCGCACGAACCAAGACCGAAAAAAGCGCGCCAAGTTCGGTCGAATGTGAAAGTTTTGCTGACAGTTTTCTTCGATTGCAGGGGCGTGGTGCATCATGAGTTCTTGCCACAGGGTAGAACGGTCAATAAGGAATATTACCTGCAAGTTATGCGCAATTTGCGCGAAGCAATCCGCCAGAAACGCCCGGATTTGTGGAAGAACAAAAATTGGCTTTTGCACCACGATAACGCCTCTGCTCACACATCGTTGCTTGTGCGCGAGTTTTTGGCCAAAAACAACACACTAATGATGCCGCAGCCACCGTATTCCCCAGATCTGGCCCCCTGTGACTTTTTCTTGTTCCCTAAACTGAAGAGGCCCGGGCTGAACTGAAGGGAACTGAAACTGAAGGGATGTTAAGCCGTTAAAAACGGCACGTTCTCTTGTTGATGTAAGGTCATCTATAATATCCCTTGATGATTTCTTACCTTTAGAAGCATCAAGGAAATGTTGGTTCACGTGCTCCTTCAGGGATTTTCAGGGAAGGTCCTCAGTTCGTTCTGTAGAGGGAATTGCCTGGTCGAGATGTCACGGAGATGTCGAGAACGCAGGCCATCCAGACCGGCTTCACTTGTGAATGAAAAAGATTTTACGGCCTCATAGACCTGAAGCACCTCAGTCTTATCAAGGCTTAAGGCTACCGGTTGCTGAAGCAGCTCTAAGCACTCTTGGCAACCTGGTGAGGAACATGTGTGTTTTGTCCGCAGTTCGGACTCTGTGTGCGCATCGTTCGGTGCGAGTATGTCTAAGGACAGCAGGGCTCAGGCGGCAGAATGTATTCTATTTTATTTAGATTTCTATTTTATTTATATAAAATAGAACGTATTCTATTTTCATTCAGCATACTATCTCTGCTTGACGTATACTATTTCCATCCCCATTTACGTAACGTATTTTGTCGATTGTGCTGAGTGCAGTGGAGTCTGTGACACCTCGAAGATCCTGAGATCTATTTCGGCTACATTCTTCTTGTCTATTTTGGTCAGCGTTACTTCTTGAATTTGTTAACAAGGTACGGCAAACATTAGCGAAGGGAGCATCATGAGATAGTTCCAGCTTTTGAGGTCAAGCCTCGAGTTGAACCTGCTTAATGCTGCGGTGTATGCTGCGGCGCAGCTTTCTCTTGCTCCGCGGGGTATGACTCTGGCAAGTCTTAAATTTCTGCGGGCATGTGCCAGAACCCGTACTAATGAAGTCGGATCAGATTGAAGGTCAGGGTCTGAGGTGGAAGGTATGATACTATCTCATTTATATAATAATAATAATAATAATAATAATAATAATAATAATAATAATAATAATAATAATAATAATAATAATAATAATATATTATTATTATTATTATTATTATTTGTTAGAACAATACAATTATGAGGTGTGAATGTGTATCCTCGTTATTTCATG
This sequence comes from Dermanyssus gallinae, assembly GCA_003439945.1. NCBI lineage: Eukaryota > Metazoa > Arthropoda > Arachnida > Mesostigmata > Dermanyssidae > Dermanyssus > Dermanyssus gallinae. The sequence goes on from QVRM01000896.1 coordinate 97,289, forward strand.
GTTACCATCTAGCTACTCTCAGCCCATCGCACCTAATATCGACGCGGCATTTTCTCTGTGAAAGCTGCTGCCTCAGAAATTCGTCTTCGCATACATCCCCGGTGTTTGCTTGTATTCGATCACCTAAGTCTTCTCTAAATTTCCTTGTACTTCTGACTGGGCCCATTGTTTCCATTGCAATCGGCACGAAATTATATCTAGGCTTTAACTTTGTGTATTTACGCCATTTTTCTTTTTCGGCAACCCATTCCGACTCTGTCGCGCTGCCGAATAAATAAGAAGGTGCGTCCGCGCAAGATACTGTCGCATCCCAAACCAGGCATTTGCCTTTTCTTCACGGCGGAATGGTGACACCATCGGGCCTTTTATCGTCATGAAGTCCTAGTCTGGGTTCCAGCATGCTAGGTATTTCCGCTCTCCGGAGAGCGCTTTGAATTATAGCGTTTATTTTGGTGTGCCTAGGAGCCCGGTCTTGGATTCTCTTATGATGAAGTAATAATAATAATAATAATAATAATAGCAAATCATATTAGTAATTGTGATACCTGCACATATTAATATCAATAATATACCTTTGTTAATAATGAGCATCCTCTTCATTGTTTGTTATTATTATTATTATTATGACCACAACAATAACAATATCGACACTAACAATAACGAAACAACAACAGTGGCAGTAACAACAACAACAGTGACACGAACAACAACAACAACAACAACGACAACAACAACGAAACAACAACAGAGGCACTAACAACAACAACGATACTAACAACAACAAAAACAACATTGACACTAACAAAAACAACAACAAAAATAACTTTGACACTAACAACAACATCGACACTACAAGCAACAAGATTAACACTACCAACAAGAACATTGACACTAGCAGCAACAACATTGACATACAACAACAACAACATTGACATACAACAACAACATCGACATACAACAACAACATCGACATACAACAACAACAGCGAAACGAAAACAACCACCAGTTGGGTCAAAGTCAACGACGTCGATTAGTTGCATCGACATCGGCGACAAGCATTCGAGGATGGCTGATAGGCGGGTAAGCCTGCGCGCAGACAACCAGACAAACAAGCAAGCAGACACCTGTCGAAATTCGCATGCTAGACCTGCTAATCGTAGAGCAGTCCGAGTGTCTCTCTGTCTGGCTGGCTGATGATCGAGGCGGGCGAAGGCAAACGCAAACAATCGTTAGCTGTCAGGGACAGGACCGGGTTGGGCAGCGTCGCGTCGGACCGGGCTCGTCGGACGCCCCGCCGAGAGACTAAGGTGCTCGTCGCCATTTGCCAACACACAGAGAGACAAAGAGCTACATACAACAAACACTCAGCGCGTTGGGCGGAACGAGATCATCACCTGCAGCATCTTGTACCTGTCTCATTCGAGGCCACCGCCACCACCGCCAGCCGTGCAGTCTCGCCCCGATGCAGACAAACTGAATGAACGATTGAATGAACGACGTTACCTGTTGAGTGCGTGCACCCCTCCTCACGAACGAAAGGAATTCACCTGTTGCGTAGTATGAGGCGAGCCCAACAGGTGAATGTCGACAGGCGTTGTTTTGGCCTGCTTGAAACAACAGCTACACATCATACTTGCAGCAGTTTCTTCTCACCTATATATATATATATATATATATATATACATATATATCACTTAAAATCACTGGCATATACAAAACAACAAGTCCTTGGCATCTATTAATTATGGGTCGCTGTGAACTCGAACCCATGACTCATGATGTCAGACATGACAACTCCACCACACAGTCTTGCCAACTACATGTACATACGTATTCCTTATATATAAGTATATATATATATGAATATGCATATATATATATATATATATATACAAACCGCCCACGGGCAATAGCCTTACGGAAAATCGTAAAAAAGACAAATATATATATATATATATATATATTCCGCAAATCACACAAAAAGGGTATACATAAATATAACAAAATGTCCTTTGTTACTTTGTAACCATTTAAACCTCTGCACACGTAGTCCAGTCATGGTTCAATCCAGTGCTCGTAAGTTTTTCAAAAAATGAACATAAATTTAAAATACCTGGCTGACTGAATAATTCACGTATAAAACAACAAACTTGGATATTGCTAAGTTTTTGTGGACTTGTCTGTCCAATTGTGCATTTGGTTGTTCAAAAAACTAACAACAGGGGATTGTTTATTGAACGTAGTTGCACAAGGACATTGCTACAAAACTCGAATTCTTAATTTAAGTCTTTGACTGAGTATATGTAACGCAGACGAGTAAGATCAGAGTAAAAGAGTCGCCTTGCCCTTGTGCAATCAACGCGACAGGTGTAGGGACGTTGAACCTCCCTATTTTTATAGATCCGAGAAATCATTTTATTGTCCTGAGACAAATACACTACATATGCCTACTCACTCTTTATGCACATTTCACGCTTCACCTAAGGCCATGGTCGTTTCAGGTCTCATACTAATCAGATCTCGTATGACAAGCTTTGATGCGACCTATACATGTTTATAAAGTCTCAAAGAAATGAAGTCATATGTGAAAATCACGTATGACGACGGATCTTGATTAGCATGGCTTATGTTGTTCAATATTATCTTTCAATATCAAGGAGCTTAACGCATCACTGTCCATCTCTCTCTCTCTCTCTCTCTCTGGAATAAAC